>JBBPBX010040355.1:0-11824 GCA_038048925.1 Garcialebias charrua
TGAAAGCAACAGGAAGAATGGACATATACCTTCTCTCAATGATTGCTGTTAGTTGGGAGGGGAGCTGTAGAATGGATCTCGTGCATTGTGATTCATAACAGTTAAACTTTCCATTGTTCAAGACAATGAATACTGATAGATAATCAGTTATTAGCGGTACTGCATTTTAAATAGAAAAAGCGCAAATCCGCTCATGAATTATAAAAATTAGTAAATCCGCTAAAGCGCAAACAAATTGTTTAGGTCCGCAATTAGCGGATTTGCGCTTTAACGGGCTGGTGCCCACCACTGATTCTCAGTCATCCAGGACATGATAAAATCAGAAAAAACGTTCAATACGAAACCAACTGGACTTTATTTGTGACGGAAAACGTTTCGCCCTCTATCCAAAGGGCAATTGAGAAAGCCCTTTGGATAGAGGGCGAAACGTTTTCCGTTACAAATAAAGTCCAGTTGTTTTTGTATTGAACGCTTTTTCTGATCTTGTCGGTAATGTTTGTTTTCCTTTTTTACTGCTATCCCTATACTTTTGATTTCTGTATTAGCCCACTGAGTGGGGCTCCCCTTTTATATTTGAGAGTCTCTGTCAAAGATTAGTGAGATGGACTTCAGCTCACCGCAGAAGCCGTCTATCGATAAGTCATCGTTGAGGAGTCCCGCCTCTTGTCTCGTCCAACAAAAGTGTTTTAATTTAGATGTAAGGAGCAAAAACTGTTGCACAAGTAATCATTCAGTGCAAAAAAAAAAAAAAGTCTGCAGAATCGGACGCTACACAGCTCAGAATGCCAACTCTTATTGATATCCCACAAAGCAGGACGCCATTAGTGGGTGCACCATGCTCCTGTAGCTCGCTCATATACCTGGGTCAGTAAAAGCAGAAAACAGTAAAAGGTGTCCATACATAGAGTTTTTATGTTAAAATAAATTAATTGAAGAAAAACTAAACCTTTCATGTATGACCACTGAGCCATTCGAGCCTTGTTTTTCGGCTACCAGATCTGAAGGGTCCGGTAGGCTGGAGCATTTTCGAAAAACTTCAGACTAGAATTTGTAAAAAATATTGTCAAAAAAACATTTTTTATTCTTCTTTCGGCCGTTTCTTTTTTCAGGGGTCGCCAAGCTACCACAGCCCTCTGTGTGGAGCAGGGGGCTGGCATTTAGGGAGCAGATGGTGGGGTTTAAGGGCCTTGCTCAAGGGCCCAGTGTGGCACAATTGAAGGTGTACAGGTGTGGGTGTTTTACTTTTCCACACTTTTCCACACTTTAATGTTGACCGTCTGGGAAGTTGAACCGGCGACCTTCCGATCAGAGACTCGCCTTCTCTAACCGCTGTACCAACAAAATTTATTGAAATAATTTTATTTATTCAGGCTGAGATAGCTCTAAAATACTGGCTACCCTACTTTATTGTACTTTATTGTGTGAATGCCTTTTAGGCATTTATTATTATTCTTCCAGTTACTATCCTGATTCCGTACGTTTTTCGGAATCCTATACTCCTTCTACAACTTTTGTGCTATTTCAACAATTCATATACCAAAATGTTCAGCTCATTTACAAAGTAGGACAATCCGGCTATGACTTTTGGTATTGGTGCAACAGAACTTTAGCTTTTTGAAATATTTAGCCATTTCCGCCATTTTTATCCCACTGAAAATGAATGGAGCTCATTTTACATCCTTGACATCTTTAGATCTCTTTACAATATTTTACTACTCCTTTCACACTTTGGACCAGCTCAGCTTCTTTCAGCTTCCTTGTACATTTAAAAAAAATATTTCAGCTACTTTCAGCTCATTTAAGCTGTTTCTTCAACTGCTTTGTGCTCTTTTCAGCTTTATTCAGCTTACTTCAACATTTTTGTACTTCTACTTAATTCTGCTAATTTCAGATCATTATGCTCCTTTCAGCTAATTTTTTGAAGATTCAGATGTTTCTGCTATTTCACATACTATTTAGCTGTTTTATGCCAATTTCAGCTTTTTCAGCTATTTCCACCTTTTTTTTAATCAATCCAACTTTTTTCAGCCTAATTCAGCAAAACCATGCTCTACCCACTTCCTTCTCATTTAAAATTATTTCTGCTTGTTTTAGCTATTCAGCTGTTTTTGGCCAATTTCAGTTTTTTTCAGATAATTTCAAATTTATTTAGCTGATTTCTGCTTATTCCAGTTTTTTTTTTTTCAGATTGTTTCAGATATTTCAGATTATGCTGCTTTGTGCTTATTTCTGCTAGTTTCAGCTTATTCTGCCATTTTTAGCTACTATTAAGCTGTTTTTATGCTAACTTAGGCCTGTTTAAACCAATTTCACATTATTTGCACTCATTTTAACTTTTTCCAGGCTAATTCTGCAAAACTGTACTCTCTCTGCTAATTTCTAAGACATTTAAGATTATTTCTGATAGTTTAGATAATATTCAGCTGTTTTTTGGATAATTTCAGCCTTTTTTTTAATAATTTCCATGTTTTGTGTTTATTTCTACTTTTTTCAGATTGTTTCAGATATTTCAGATTATTCAGTTACGCTCTTTCTAATTCCTTCTTCTAATTTAAGATTTTTTTTTTTTTTTGCTAATTCGTGAACAAACGGCATTCACACATGCATTTTCGCAGGAAATGCAATTTCTCTAGTTGTTTTTATGCTTGGTGGGCAACTTTCCTTGTCAAAGGACAACACAAGGTTTAAAAGAATCATTTCGGCTTATTTGAATAACCTACTATCGATTAATTTTTTTTAAAGATCTTGATTAAAAACGAGCAATTTAAATAAACTTATTGTTGAATTTATACATTTTATTTAGTGTAACGACGATGATCTGAGCAGCTCTCAGTTGAGTTTTGTATTTCCGTGAGTCTTATCCACCTCACGTTACAACTTTGAGGGACGAGTGTTGAAAGCCGCCCTCTTCCGATTTTCTGTGAACAAAATTAATGAACCCCCCCACCCCCGGTTATTAGACATGGCTGATCCTCTACTTCTTTAGCGCCGTAGCTCAAGTGCCATTTCTTTGGACCTTCTAACACAAAACCACCTATTTGTGGTTGCCTGCGGTGTGGTGTGTAATCAAAGCCTTGTCCTGTGGAAAAGATGAATGCGAGTTTTAATACGAGTGTATGGGAGCAGAGGTGGATGCCACATTTGGTTTGATGCATGCGTTTCCGACGGTGGGAACAGCTGGCCGCGGCTTCAGCGCCGCATGTCAGCAGAAACAGCTGGAGGTGTCACTGTTGGAACATAACACCTCCAACAGCTGGAGAGAAGAGCGGCGGTGTGGGGGAAACAAGCGGGTGAAGGAGCCAAAGACATTGACGATGAACCCAATGGAGCATCATCCAAAGGTCACGAGGGAGAGAAGTTTCACCCCATTAAGTGGGAGAGAAATGGTTTGAGGCCCCCTCCTCTTAGCTCTGCGGTTGCAATTTCCCCTTCCTCGTCGTAACCAGAGTCCAGGCCTCTGGTAGAAAAACACTCCATCTGTGGGCTCGCAATGCGCTTTGACGTCAAAAGGGTTTTCCCAAGAGGCCTAGGGGACCCTTCTGAACAGCGCCGGCCCACGTCAGCAGGGGTACGAACGCCAGATCTGTCGTCCCGACCGCTAAATCACTTCTGCACTCGGGCCGTGTGTGTGGATCCGAAACTCCCGTTCGAGATGGAGATTTCGCGTCCAGATGTTCAACGGTCTGTGTTTTTGTTGCGTTTTATCATCTCTGGTTCGTGTGGACGTCGTTCCGTTTGCACGCGTTTGATCCAGTTGAGTTTTAGTGCTCGCAGCGTGCAAAACTCCCCTTCCAGCATGCCAGTTCACAAACGCATCGGAGTGTTGTCGTCCCACATGTCAGGACTTCCAACCTTTTTTTAATGGAAATTATGAATCTGAACAAAAACAGTCACTAAAAATTACTTCACTAGCAGGTTTAGTGCCAGTCAGGTGTATATATACCTATACATATATACCGTAAAAACATTCATCCATCCATTATCTTTACCAGCTTCTCCATTTTCAGGTCATGGGGGTCACTGGTACCTATGTCCAGCACTGTGTGAGAGACGGGGTACACCCTGGACAGGTCACACGTCCATCACAAGGCCACATACAGACAACACTATACATGTACATATGCACATGATCATACGTATACAGTATGATCTTAGCCTTTAGCTTGCCTATCGGGTCAGAAATAAACTGCATCTTCAAACTGAAATATCATATTCTTCAGTGTATAAATCACTTTTTTGGGGGCATAATTTACATGCCCTGTGACTTATAGGTTGAAGCGACATATTTATGGATTTTTTTCCATATTTATAAACCAATTTGTGGCTGAGATATGGCCATTTTCATTCCATCCACAAGATGGCAGCATAGTAGTAGTAACCGTAAGGCATGCTGTTGTATCATGTAATAGGTAAACGTAGCTATAACGACAAATTCAAAAAAGTTCAAGACAAAAACAACTGGACATTATTAATTTTGATTATTATTTTTGTCTTGAATTTTTTTTAATTTATCATGTCCTGGATGACTGAGAATCTTCACCAGCTATTAGTGGCTCAATCGGCTTGCCATAGTCCCCCACCTTCATTCTGCTCACTGCTTGGAGCAACCTTGGCTTCATTTTGCTGCACCGCCCTGGCAAAATGAAGCTGATTTGACAATTAAAAGTGCATTTATTAAGGAAAAGTTCAACTGAGACACACTTTTGCTATAATTTTGAGCAAACGAATACATGTTTTTAGGTGTTTATCTTGTTAGATTTTGAAAAAAATGAACAGCGGCTCGTCCCTCTGCGCGTGCCCGCATAGGCAAATCGGGTTTTGAAATGCAGCTAATTTGACCGTCAAAGTGCATGTATTAAGCAAACGTTAAACCGAGACACACATTTACTGTAATTTCTTGTTAAAGTCCTCCCGTGCACACTCCCGTGGCCACAATTTGGCAGCCCATTGATTTTTGGCACAACACCTGCCCACATTTCCGGGTTGTCAGTGGTGATGCGTAACTAACGCGACGTGTCAGTGGTGACGCATAATAGATGCGACTTATACAGCAAAGCAACATATTTATGAGTTTTTCCACTTTCTTAGACAAAAATGGACTGGTGCAACTTATATGGGGGTGCGACAAGTACGGCTGAAATTACGGTAATTGAAATAACCACCTACAAGTAAGATCAATAGTTTTGGCCATTTCCACTCCTATAGATCTGAACTACCTGTTCATGGTTGTGCTTTCCTTTCCAGTGAAGGATACTGGTCTGATCTGGTTGGCAGGCCACAGACTGATGAAGTTTTCCAGATGGAAGACGAAACGTTTCTCCCTTAAAGAAACTAGTCCAGATGAAACGATTTAACCTTTTTCGTGTTGTCTACCTGGATGATTGAGCCTACAAACCTTTTGTTGTTGTTGTTCTTTCCTGTCAACTGCAACGTCCTCACTCTGAGCTGAAACACAAACGCCTGTGAAAGGCCCTTTAGGGGTCAGTAACAGACGAGAGAGGTGACGGACTCATCAAAACACAAAGTCTGGTACAATCTGTCCAGGAAAGAAAAAGCGTCAACAAAACTAAACAGAAATTGGTCCGGCCCTCTCATCTCGGCACCATGTGGCCTCCTTCACAAGCAGCCTGGAAAAAGGTGGCAGGAGCAGCTTTGCTCTGTAATCAGAGCCTTCTCTCCGCGGACTAACAGCCGAGTCCCAGCGCTTTCATCCTAATGACCACCTTTAGGCAGCTACTGTGAGGGACCCAAACGGGGCTCAAAGCCTGAAAATACCTGCTGCCGGAGGGGTGCGGTAGTCAAGAATGTTGAGGGATTGTTGAGTCAGATCAACGGGTACTTTAAATCCACTTCCACATACGGCTGGAGAAAAGGTTAATAAATGTAACCTGCACAAAATAATTAACCTGTATTTCATTTTGAAAGGGACAAATTGACGGCACGCTTTAAATTCCGGGTCAGAGGTGAGCTCGGGTGTTCCGTCATAGTTGTGCTGCTAAACGCTGTGGCTAGCTGCTTGAGCTCGGCGTTTTCATAACTCATGGGAGAAACCCGCTGTAACAAGCCATAATAACACGACCGGAGGATTTTATTAAGTGTTTTGTATCAACCACTCGACTGTCAGGTTTTTTTTTTTACACCCCCTGTTCCAACCCAGGATGGCGAGCTACAGGATCACCGCAGCTGTGCGGTAGGACTTAATTGCACCCGATTATTTGTTTTTCCTGGACACATTTGGACACTTGGATCATGAACTGTAAACCGGATTATTGATTGATGGACCATTAATCAAGCGATTAATTCCTTCATCCGGAATCAAGGACTGATTTAAAATAGGGGAAAAAAAAGAACTCTTGGGTGTACGGTAATCAGGGTCTGTTTTGTTGTGTGTATTTTGTCTCTTGGTTGAAATCATTGTCTGTTTTGTTGTATGTTTTTTGTCTATCGGTATACTCAGAAAATTATTATTATTATTACAAATATTATTTTATCAGTACCTTAAGTATGTACAATACAAATACCTTAAAGCTGCTATATGTAACTTTTCTAACAATATATTTTTAACACATTTCTTCACTCTGTCACTAGATTGATGTTAGAGAGGTAATCTCTGAAAAAAACTTTAAAAAAATATTGTCCCCTTGCTTCTCCAGGTGGTAAATAAGCATTTCTAAAAAGAAAAAGTGACCCGCCATTTTCCAGCCAATAAAAACAAAGTTTGTAACCAGCCAATAAAAACCGAGCTTGAATTTGAATCAGCCAATAAAAACAGAGCTTGAATTTGAATTTCAACAGACCACAAGGGGGCAGAGCCATATATGGCTCTGAGGGGGAGGGATCAGAATGCTTTGCTTGTTGAAATTTTTTCTAAGTGCTGATGTTCTACAGAAACTGCAGACTTCACCTTTAAACTTAAACTTCTTGTCTGATGGTGTTTTTATTCACACAACAGGCTCCTCAGCTGAACTTTTTTTTCTGACTGCCTATTAATATATCTGGCCGTGGTCAGGCGCCTAGCCTTAATAAGCGTTACATAAACAAGAGTGAACGTGTGTGAGTGTTAAAAAAAATTCACACGCTGGTAGAGCCTGCAGGTGGAGCGCAGAGCAGGACATTTCCTGCTGGGTGTAAAGTCATGGATCTCCTCAGAAAAGGGAAAAGTTCCCGACGGCGTTCCACCCACAGCAGGAACTGGTCTCAGCCTTGAATGCCAGCTCTGTACAGGTGTCGCAGGTGCTGGATGGATTGAAAAAGTGTTTTGTTTTGTTTTGTTTGTTCCCATTATCACGACTACGGTGGCCCCAAGGTGTAAATGAACAACATTTAAAAAACAGAATTACATTTGGAAAAACACAACAAAAACAACAAAAACACAACAACATTTGAAAAAAACAAAATTACGTTTGAAAAAACGAAATCACATTTGAAAAAACGGAATTACATTAAGCCAAACTGGAAGTGGCCAAAGCGGAAGTGCACGAATCACATTAGAAAAAAACGGAATTACATTTGGAAAAACACAACAAAAACACAACAACATTTGAAAAAAAACGAAATTACATTAAGACAAAAAAAATTTTTTTTTTTTACACAACACTTTTAAACCACAGACAATAGCTGTAGCTCCTGCTGGTGTGGAGAATGGTGGACGCACCGCAGGCCTCTGATTCATCGCCATCGACGACATCGTCTTCATAGCCGCTCTACTTTTTGAACTCGTTCAACTTTTGATCATTCCAAAATATAAAAATGACTTTTCTTTTGAGTCTGACATTGGTTTTTTGGGGGAGTTTAACCAGTTTTGATACAGGTTGTTCCCGACTTACGGCGATTCTACTTTACGAACGCGTCCCATTGAAAAGCATTGCTTCTAGTTACGCCGTTTATGCGCTTATGCGCCTTTAAATTTACAGGAGGGGAGGGGGGAGAGCACTCAGTGGAGGGAGGAGGAGTAGCTTCAGTGGAAATTTACTACAGACCGCATGGTTTGGGGCAGACTGGAGCAGACAGAGCAGAGGAGGTTCGGAGCTGTGGACTGCGTGAAGCAGCTGTAAGCTGCAGAACTCGGAGGTGCAACAAGCTAACATGCTAACAGACGGAGACCAGCATACCAGTAGGTAATTAACTCTTTTTTTTTCCTTCATTATGGCTCCTAATTGTATGTGGTTTTTGATAATTATGTAGGGTAATGTGTTAGGATAGGCTAAGACAGTGCTTGGTAAAATAAAGTACTGTACGCATGAGGGGCCGTTTGGACGTATTTTCCGACTTACGCGATTTCCGACATGCGAACGGCCGTAGGAACGGAACTCGTTCGTAAGTCGGGGACTCCCTGTATATCGCTTCACGCTGGCCAGAGCTTTTGGCTTTATCCGTGCAACTTAAGAGTGCCGCATTGTGAAAGAATGCTTTTCATCATTTTGGGAGACAACTATAAACATCTTTTTGACAAATATACAATCAATCACTAGCAAATACTGTATACTGTACACTACAGAAACTACAAGGGTTCAACCTAAGATGAAGGTTTACAACCTTCTATTCAACCTTGGGTAAAGAAATTACTCTACCTTACCTACCTGCCCACTCTCCACCCACACAATCAATCATTCGAAATCACTTCCTCAATCAAATTTATCAATTTGAAGCATGAATTTGGCAACAAGTCAGTTTGGAAAATCTCGTTATCCAGATTTAGCCACGTTTAGGAATGAATGGAAGAGCAGGAACCCCTGTTCTGACGTAATACCAAAAAGACTATTTCAACAGTGGCTGTGTTTAATGTTGTTTTTGTTTGTTTGTTTTGTTTCTTCTAGGTTCCAGGTGGATCAGGAGTCCAGGGAGAGGAAGGCTGTACAGTACAGTACTTAACAAATCCCAAATGATTAACCCAGGTGTTTTTTGTTTTTTTCATTCATTCAACATTTATTTATACAGGTTAATCCCACTGAGCCTCAGGGACTCATTTACAAGAGAGACATGATTTTAACAAAGAGTGATGACAACAATGGACAACAAAGACAACAACAGACAATTGATACATTATATTATATTATTACGTGCGCCGAAACTGTCATGCTAAAAGGACTCATAGGCCAAATAAATAAAAGTTTACTAATTTTGGTAGAGAAGCTCTAAAGTACAGTATTGGTCAAAACATAAAAAGCCACTTGATGTGATAAATAAATCAAGCCTGTATCACTACAGCATGATTGAACATTATCAACCTCATTTTCATTTATCGCCTTTATTGTTTCTTCATGCCTCTCTTTCTACTGAAGACAAAAGGCTCAACTTACCACAAGAACCACTGGTGAATGCAATGAAAGCTCAAAACGTGCTTCGCCTGCTAATAAATCGTTCCACGTGGCCACGGCGCTCGCTCCGTTCCGTGCAAACGTCCTATTTTCGAGAGAGAGAGGGGCGATGTTAAACATGAATGAATAAAACATTTTTACAGCTGACCATAAGCAGCCGACATGTTGGCTGTAATAAAGAGTTTTATTTTATTGCTCGTATGGTTTTGGACTGAAATGAAGTGTTTAAAGAGTCATGGATCCTCGCGATGGAGATTGCGCCCCGTGTTGTACCCGCGAGTTTCATTCTGCCGATCCAGATTTCTTCCTCCAGCTTTCCTCTCGGCTCTTCTCTGTCCACCGGCTGGGTGAGTGGGTAGGAAGTGGCTGTTAGAGTCATAACAAGGAGGGTGGAAACGAGTCAGACATGCGGACGAGCCCCGCTGCTTCGCCCACCTCCTGATGACTTTACAATGTGACAAAAACCACTCGGCTTTGTTTCAACGCGTGGTGACACGTTGAGACGCAGCCAAAGGACATGGTTTCTTTTTTCATTTTTTTTTTTAAAGGGAGCTCAAACAAGTTGAGCATCAAAAAGGTCTGGGAAGGCGAACAAGCAGGTTAAACTAAACCCAACGTCTCACTGACAAGCCGAGCAGTCGTCAACAGAAGCCTCCAAACCCAACTTTTATTGAGATCCTTATCAGTCAGGGTGGATGGAGCTTCTATTCAACCGTTACAAAACCGTTCTGGTTTGCTACTCTTCCGGTGGTTTCGGGGAAACCTGTGCAACAATATACATCTTAAAGCACTGCACGATCTGGAATTTTGTGCAACACCGTTGTGTAACTGCAGTGCTGCGTATGCGATGGTATGCTATACAATGCTGTTATTGTATCACTCAGCCCTCTGTGAAGAGCAGGCAGCCATCAGAGCACTAATGATCCATTGTTAGGGGACTAACGATCCATTGTTAAGGGACTAAATATCCATCGTTAGGACATTAACGATCCATTGTTAAGGGACTAAATATCCATCATTAGGACATTAACGATCCATTGTTAGGGCACTAACGATTCATTGTTAAGGCACTAACGATCCATTGTTAGGGTGCTAATGATTCATTGTTAGGGCACTAACGATTCATTGTTAGGGCACTAACGATTCATTGTTGGGCACTAACAATCCATTGTTAGTGGACTAACGATCCATTGTTAAGGGACTAAATATCCATCGTTAGGACATTAACGATCCATTGTTAGGGCACTACTGATTCATTGTTAGGGCACTAACGATTCATTGTTAAGGCATTAACGATCCATTGTTAGGGCACTACTGATTCATTGTTAGGGCACTAACGATTCATTGTTAAGGCACTAACGATCCATTGTTAGGGCACTAATGATTCATTGTTGGGCACTAACTATCCACTGTTAGGGCATTAACAATCCATTGTTAGGGCACTAATGATTCATTGTTGGGCACTAACTATCCACTGTTAGGGCATTAACAATCCATTGTTAGGGTGCTAATGATTCGTCATTAGGGTGCTAATGATTCATCGTTAGGGCGCTAATGATTCATTGTTAGGGCACTAATGATTCATCGTTAGGGGACTTACAATCCATTTTTAGGGCACTAACGATCCATTGTTAGGGCACTAAATATCCATTGTTAGGGCCCTAATGATTCATTTTTAAGACACTAACGATTCATTGACTGTTAGGGCACAAACTATCCACTGTTAAGGCACTAACGATTCATTGTTAGGGCACTAATGATTCATCATTAGGGCACTTACAATCCATTGTTAGGGCACTAATGATTCAACATTAGGGCACTAATGATTCATTGTTGGGCACTAATGGTTCATTGTTGGGCACTAACTATCCATTGTTAGGTCACTAATGATTCATTGTTAGGGCACTAATTATTCATTGTTGGGGCACTAATGATTCATCGTTAGGGCACTAATTATTCATCGTTAGGGCACTAAATATCCATTGTTAGGGCCCTAATGATTCATTGTTAGGGCACTAATTATTCATTGTTGGGGCACTAATGATTCATCGTTAGGGCACTAATTATTCATCGTTAGGGCACTAACGATCCATTGTTAGGGCACTAAATATCCATTGTTAGGGCCCTAATGATTCATTTTTAAGACACTAACGATTCATTGACTGTTAGGGCACAAACTATCCACTGTTAAGGCACTAACGATTCATTGTTAGGGCACTAATGATTCATCATTAGGGCACTTACAATCCATTGTTAGGGCACTAATGATTCAACATTAGGGCACTAATGATTCATTGTTGGGCACTAATGATTCATTGTTGGGCACTAATGGTTCATTGTTGGGCACTAACTATCCATTGTTAGGTCACTAATGATTCATTGTTAGGGCACTAATTATTCATTGTTGGGGCACTAATTATTCATCGTTAGGGCACTAATTATTCATCGTTAGGGCACTAAGGATGCATCGTTAGGGCCCTAACGATTCACCGTTAGGGCCCTAAGGA
>JBBPBX010040356.1:0-29411 GCA_038048925.1 Garcialebias charrua
ATTAATTTTTAACAAGTTTCAAGTCTGGCGGTACTTGCAAGAACTATCTTTTATTACATGGTACTTAATGTTCTACAGTACACCAAATCAAACTAAATCCCTTGTGTAAGAACACATTCAAAATGTTTTTTAATTACTTCATACTCCTTTCTTACATTTGTAAAAGATAATTAGGTCAAACATAGAATATTATCACTACACCTTACATTATTTAAATATCCACTCTAATTTATTTTTTAGATCCACTCTCTACAAGGGATACAGTGGTGAGCTGCCAGCCCCGTCCACTCTGAACCCTTCTCCTCACTATGCTGCATTTGAGCCAGAAATCCTACCCTTGATCTGCCACATGAACATCTCCACGGATAAACCTCTTGTGGACTCTGTTTGGAAAAGTGCAGGCTGGCAGTTTTCTGTCTTATCACCATCCTCCATTGTTTCCTCATGGCAAGACGATACATGAAGATGCACCACCTTATCCAAAGTTACCACTGGACGACTACCACATCACACCAACTGACTGTAGTTTTGTACCAACGAGCCAGGAACAACTTCATCTGCACTCACTGAGTGTGACACTGTCCCAGTCTCGTCTAATAGAAGCTTCAACAAGAGGTCAAAGTGCACTGGAGAGACCAGCATTTGGCTTGGTGGAAATTAAGTGTCCAAACACCCAGAGCTACATCGACTGTGGATACTTAATGGTGGAACAAGGCCAGCACAAACTTAAGAAAAGTCATTCATATTACTGGCAGATACAGGGGCAGCTGCTCATCACTGGAATGTCATGGTGTGATTTTGTTGTATGTGCTAATGATGACATGTTTGTGCAGCGCGTTCATAGGGATGAGGTAATGCTGACCACTCTGAAACAGAAATGTGATTTGTTTTTCTTTTGTACTTACCTCTCAAAATACCTATCTGTTGGTTAAAATTAAAAACACAAAGTTGTCAAGTTAATATTACTTGTTCAACAGTATTTACAGTAAAATTAAGTTGCTGTAATTGTAGTATCCTTAATATGTTAATTGCTCATGTTGTAATGCAAATATTTTTGTTTCCTTCAGAAGCTGTTTTTGTTTCCATTACAAAGCAATTGTTGAGAATCTTCACCAGCAAATTGTTGTGATTGTTTCAAGATTTAAAAAAAAAAATTAGATTTGTTTTTGTGAAGATTTTTTATATACATATACACAAATGTGCAACAGGTTTGGGACAACTATTTAACAGTAAAGATTTCACAAAATATGAAATTGGTGGATCTTATTTGGACAACTCACAATTGATAATGAAAAAGCCATTAAATTATCAACATACTTAAAAACAAATGATTCTTGTAAAGTTATAAACAACTAGAAATACACAGTATTAGATTAGATGGATGTAAAATTAATATACTGTTAGAAGATTGTTATACAGTACAACAAAAAATACAAAAAAAATTTGTAAATTACATTAAAATGAGCAAATTACTTCAAAATCAATTGAGGCAACTATATATATATATATTTTTATACAATTGTATATACAAACTGTCAAACAGTCATTTTCTGGCCCAGGTTTTAACGAGGGGCCCATTCTGGTAGTTGCCCAGGACACAGGCCACAGCAAAAAGCTGGTTAATGCAGCCAGTTAGGGACAAGGGGATCTCTGTGTTGAAGAGTTTGTGCTCCTTAACCCTTCTGATCACACGCTCCATGTGAACTCAAGCCTTGCAATAGACTGTGTCTTCTTAACATCTGCTCCTGACAGCTGCTGCTTCTTCTTCATGAAGGCAGGTATGACTTCAGGTAGATTCTGCTTAACTGTCTCCTCATCCAGCCAGATGCCAATTGCTCCAAGCACCGTGTAAAGGAAGTTAGCCCAGGTGGTGATGATACGGCTCACAGTGGACTGATGGATCTTAAATTTGTGAGCTAGGTCTTTCTGCACTGGCCCCAGTGATAAGTATGTCATAAAGAGAAAAAAATCATCAATGGGCTGGAGAGACTGCAAATAAAAATAATGTTTATGCTTTAATATAACCAAAGATTAAAATCACAGCGTTGTGCGATGTTTGTAACTAAAACAGCAATACATATTCAAATAAGAGAGAGAGTAAAAGCTTACTGCTGAAACAACAGATTGAATAATATGAGCTCTGGTCACAGGAATGATGTCATTTGTGGCTGGTTCTATCTGGCTCCAAAAGGACATCAGGTGGGCATAACTTGCAAATCTGTTAATAGAGCAACATCTTTGGTTAAAATCTCAAAGAATCCTAAAGCTTTTCAGAATGCAGGAGTTACAGAAATGAAGCTTTTTGCATTTTTTAGAAAAACAAACAAACACACTTGTAATTACTGATCCAACAGGTGGCACTGTTTTATTATTATATTTTAAAATGCTCATTGCCCATATCAGCTGGCACAAAATGACGACTACAGACCTTTGTGGTTCGTAATTGCAAAATTATCCCGGCGAATGTTGATAATCCACTTCTTCCTCAAAAAATACAAAACAAAAACAAACACTCAGTTTAAATCGTACCACTCGCCTTTTCTGACTTTCGTAAAGCTTGAGTGTGTGCTACAACCGGAAGCTTGTATACGATACTATTTTAAACCGGAAATACGTCACGCCGCTCTGTGCATATAGCCCATCGGATTTCCCATGAATAAACACGGCGCAAAGTTTAAAATCAATTTTAAAGCAAAATTAAATTGATTTATCCTTTTGTTTGCAAAAACGAACATATTTAAATGATAAAAGATATATATTTTGAGCAGTTTTATGCATAGTAAAAAAATCATGTCACCCCACCTTTAAGTAACAGAATTTAATGCATTCCTGTATTATTTGTTCCTATTTTTTGTATAAATATCAAACGATGCAAAAAATTTGATACAATAAGGAACCTAAAGTTAATGTTTTAAATACATGTTCTATTTGTCTACATTGTTGTTTAATGTTTTCAGTTTAAAATTATTGTTTTAAATAAATTTTCCATTTGTTTACATTGTTATTTATTCTTTTCAGCTTACAAAACTGAAACTAAATTTATGACCATTTTAATAGAAAAATCGTTTCTGAATCAAAAATCGTTTCTGAATCGAAAAATCGATTTTGAATCGAATCGTGACACTAAAAATCGGAATCGATTCTCCAGACACTGAAAGATTTGCACTCCTACTGCTCTTTTTTTCAGTCAGAATGAATGAAAACGGTCATATCTCAGCCAATAATTGGTTTATAAATCCATCCGTCCATTATCTTTTACCCGCTTCTTCCATTTTGGGTCACGGCAGGGTGTCCGCGGGGTCTTGAAAGTTATTAAAAGTTGATAAATCAATTTTGGGAAATCTTAAAAAGTATAAAAAAGTCTTGAAAGCGATTTGATGAGGTATTATTATTTTTTGCTGTTATTCTAGCTTTACATAATTTGACAGCAAAAAGTATGTATGACTAATATTTGTTTTTCTCACCGCGGAGGATTCGGAAACTGCTTCGCACAAATTTAGAGTGTCAGGTTACAACAGCCTTTACAGCTAGGCCTATCTTGTGCGCATGCGCGGCTGCTTTATCTCCAAGTTGAGTCTGTGTTTGAGTAAGTTGCCGCGAGACCGTGAGAACAATGGTAAATAAATTAAGTTTTCGGACTCCTGGTTGGAGATGCCTGATTTTCAAGAATGGCTGAGGCCTGTCGCCGAGAATAACCACGAGGCTTATTGTACATTTTGTTAAAAAAAAAAAGATGAGCGTAGCCTCGATGGGCATAAACGCTGAAGTTGAGTTAGAAGAGCTGAAAAAAGAGAAAAGTTCTTCAAGAGGTGTGCGATTCTCTGCAAAAAGATGCAGATCAATTGGCAGAGCAGGCAGAGGGAAAGTCAGAATCTTTAATGGCCCAACCACCAAGTCTTGAGAAGGAGACGTAAAGAAAAACTCAGTGAGCTGGTGCAAACTGAAGAGTTGCTGGAATGCAAAGCAACTGCACTGAGGCACATGTAATGATTACTGTTTATTTTTTATTCGCCATTGTTCAACAAGTTGCTTTAAAATAGCTACGAGTCTTGTTGGAACCTAAGCTATATTTTCTTAAACCTAGTCGTGACTCGTGGTTCAGTTTCTTCTGAACTTTTTTCTTTCCACTGTATCTTTTTTCATTCATTCAACCTTTATTTAGTCAGGTAAATCTTTTGAACCTCATGGGCTCATTTACGAAAGCGACCTGCTAAAACTAAAGAACAATGAACAGCAGTGGTAGAATTTCCTTAAACAATAAACAAACAAACAATAAACAATAGAAAACAAAAGAGAGAAAAAAAACAAAACAAAAGAAAGTTTTTTTTTTTTAAAGACCGTGTAAAGTGAATTTCAACATTTTCTTCAATAAACATTATAAATGTCATAATTGTAATCTTGTAAATGAGTAAAAAGTCTCAAAATTGTAGCTCAATTAATTTTGGAGTTATAGATCAAACTGTGTATAAACATATTTCTCTTTCAGGATTTTTTAGGCGTGGTTTAAATGTGACCGCGTTTCGTCACGCGGTCACAAGCCCCACCCCCTGCAGCTCCAGCCGTATAAATGCGTTCTTCGGTGGAGCCGTTCACTCGCTACCGACCGTCTCCCTCCAGTACTCAACCCAGGCGTGCTGCTGGAGCGACCACATGCCACCTGCACCTCCGCGCACCTCCCCCCCCCCGCGCGCGCGCGCTGTGTGTGTGTGTGTGTGTGTGTGTGAGAGGCGATCCGCGTGAAGAACACAGACCCCACATGCGATGTGACCGGGTCGGACCGCGAGTCCGCTCATCTTCTAAAATAGCGCTGATTATAACAGCGGAGATATGTGTCCTCAACTTTAAAAACATAACCAGAGTTGTTAGTGCTCTTGGAAAAAGAAGCTGCTGGAAGCCAGAACTCAGATAAAAACGGAGCAGGTGGATCTCTGCTTCCCCCGTATGCCTCCCCACACAGCTCAGCTCTGAAGGGGGCATGGACACGGCGCAGTACTGCGCTGAAACCACGCCCACGCGCTGACACGCCCCCACCGTTTCAGAGCAAGGCAAAATCATGTTTTTTCATGATTTTTGACACTTAATTTTATAAGGAAAACAATGTTTTTAATCAGTCAGATTTATATGGGTGATTAATAACACATATTTATGCCATGTGACAAACTAAAAACACACATTTAATTTCACTTTACACGGTCTTTAACAAAGTATCAAAAAACTAGCAAAACATTATAAGGTAGACGTATAAAATCAAAGACAGGAACAAATCTGCATTGGTTTTTGCCAGGATTCCAACAGATTCTGAAAACCATTTAGAGAAGTCAAGGTCGAGAGCTTCAGATCTTTTTGTAAGATATTCCATGAAGCAGGAGCGGAGTAGGAGAAGGCCCTTTTTCCAAGTTCAGTCCTCACTGATGGAACACTGCAGGTAATCATGTCCTGAGAGCGCACACTGTAGCTGCACTCACGTAAAGACATGTAGGAGGAGATGTATGAGGGCAGCAGACCAAGAAGTGATTTAAAGATGAAAATGTACCAGTGGAAGAGTCTGCGTGAGGTTAATGATGTCCAGTTAACCAGTGAATACAGGGTGCAGTGGTGGGTACGATAATCACAACCAGTTATGAATCTTAGTGCACCATGATAGACAACATCCAACATCCGCAGGGTGCTTTAATCTCAGTTCTGTTGTAGGTTTGAGATTCATGGATTTAATTGAAAACAACAGCAGTTTTGTAAATCAAAGAGTTGTTGCTTAAAGCTGCTATATGTAACTTTTCTAAAAATATATTTTTTTACGTTTCTTCACTCTGTCACTATCTCCTGACAGACTGATGGTTAGACAAGTAATCTCTGAAAAAAACTATAGTCCCCTTGCTTCTCCAGGTGGTACTAAAAGCATTTCTAAAAACCCACAGTGACCCGCCGTTAACCAGCCAATAAAAACAGAGTTTTTAACCAGCCAATAAAAACAGAGCTTTTCACGCCCCTAACCCACGCCCCCGCCTGTCCAGCCCCAGTGGCCGCGCACGTTCTCGTTCAAAGGATTGCAAAGCAATGCGGGACTGTTACGTATGTGACACAAATGTATTAAATTCCCCTTCTTCATCTCTGATCTGGACTTTTCTTTTGTTTTTTTGCCAAAAGTCAAGTGATCGCTTTCTCCTCCGCTGACTCCATGACTGAAATGATGAGGAAATGAATGAATTTGTCACGAGCGAATTAAACTCTGGTTCAATGTGGCTGCGCGAGGCTCTGCAGATTTGCTGGTGTTCTGGTGTGCTGGACCAGCGCTCCATGTTTTTATTTTATTTTTTAGAACGTTTTATTAACATATAAACACAGAAGATCGCAGCGGCTGCGACAGGACATGCAATGGAGGCGGAGCTATGGAGGCTGAGCTGAAGTTCAGCGAGAGCAAGGGCTAGGGACGAGAAACGTGTCTCTGTTCAAAGATTTTCTAAGTTCCAGCGTGTTCCAAAAACTACATATTGCAGCTTTAATAAAACAAAGTGACGATAAGGTCTTGAATTTATTTTGGAAGGTCTTTAAAAAGTCTTGAAAAGGTATTGACATTAACTTCATTATTCCTGCATATACCCTGCACGGGGATCGCCGGTGCCCATGTCCAGCATTCACTGTGCGATGGGTGGGGTACACCCTGGACAAGTCGCAAGTCCATCACAGGGCCACACGGAGACAAATGAGACAAACAACCATTCACTCTCACACTCCCACCTAGGGACAATTTAGAGTTACCAATCAGCCTAACATGCATGTTTTTGGTCTGTGGGAGGAAACCGGAGTACCTGGAGAAAACCACGCATGTACGGAGAGAACATGCAAACTCCACCCAGAAAGGCCTCCTGAGCAGGATTTGAACCGGGAACCTGCTCGCTGAGAGGCAGCAGCTCTACCAGTTGAGCCGCCTGGTAGAGCTGGTTTATAAATATGGGGAAAAATCCATAATTATGTTGCTTCAGCCTATAAGTCGCAGGACATGTAAATTATGCAAAAAATCTGCGACATATAGGGAGGAAAATACGGTATTGCATTATTGATCAAACAGCTTGACAAATCTCAGGAAAAAACATGTAATATGAGATAATTTTCCTCGATAAATAAATGACCAAGTATAAAAAATGTTTCTCATTTGTTTAACTTGGTTCTCTTTATCTACTTTTAGGACTTGTGTGAAAATCTCATGATGTTTTAGGTCATTTTTATGCAGAAATTTAGAAAGTTATAAAGGCTTCACAAACTGAAAGTTATGCACCATAACTCATGTTCCCTGAAGGAAGGGAACGAGGTGCAACACTATTGCTATGGGAGTTGCGCCCCCGCGCAATTACCTGAAGGAATACATTCACGCCTTTACGGCAGTGGGCGTCAGCGTCACCCCAGAGTAGAGCTGTCATCGGGCCGGAAATCCACGGCCCTACCCTACCCGAGCCCTTAGTTTAATTACCCAAGCCCGAGGGAGCCCGCTGATTTCCTAGAAATCACCGCCCGACCCGACCCTACCCGATTAAAAAAAAAAAAAACAACAAAAAAAAAAAAAACACTACGTTTAAGCTTTTACTGCGTTCTCCCACTCAGCAAAAGAACTTGATGTTGTTCTTCTGTGTTTTGATGGAGGAGGTGTGAGCGCGCTGCTCGCGGTGACTTTTGAAGCTTCAGGAATGTCAGGAATGCGGCTACTTGTTCCGCCGCAGATGAGAGCAGTGTGCGGACGTGAGCGTGCACCTGACGCACGTCAGCTGGTGACATCATTTTGAGCTTGTTAAAGTTAGGCCACAGAAATAATGCAACTCTGTGCAAGTCGTGGATAATAATTTTGCGCTCCAGCACTTCTGCATGTGCGGCGCAGAAACGCCTGCTGCGGAGAGTCTGTGTGTGAGGACTGGCAGTGTTGCTTCAGTTTCTCATTCCAGAGACAAACCAGGTTGATGGTGGGATATTTGTCACCCTCCAGTTCTCTCTGTGCACGGTAAAATGGTTCGAGAAATGTCACTAAAAAGTCCAGCATGTCGGGGGAGACGCTGTCCAGGCGCGCGCTGCGCGCCTGCTCTCTGGCTGAGTTGCGCAATTTAGTGGCTGCGCTCAGTGCGCTGCGGTTTTCACCATCTAAATTCACTCTATTAATTATTTCCTCATCAGTAAACTTACTGCCTTATATTCTTTACAAGCAGATTAAAACAATTTTATATTGTGTGCATTTTTATTTAGTTTTGTTTGTGCTGTATGATTAAAAAAAACCACATCAAAGCCCGAGCCCGACCCGGCCCGCCAATCAAACGCAAAAATATGGCCCGAGCCCTACCCGAAGTCGGGTAGGGCTCGGGTAGGGTCGGGCTCGGGCGAAGAAACGACACCTCTACCCCAGAGGCCCCGCCCTCTGGGTACTTAAGACGCGAGCGCCCATCGAAACGGTCTCCAAGTGCACTTCATCGAGCTTCAGCATTGAAAAGGGCCAACTGTGTTGCACCTCGTTCCCTTCCTTCAGGGAACATGAGTTATGGTCCATAACTTTCAGTTCCCTTATCAGTCAGTTACTCGGTGCAACACTATTGCTATGGGAATGTAATTTGTTCACGCCCTTGAAAATGCTCAGAAAAATGCATGCTTGTGAGAATTTCTGCCTTTATACATTAGGCATCTCTTGGCTGCTCACTACTGTGTGTTAGAGAGGACAGCCTGAGTGACGTCACACGCAGTAACGTCCAAACTGTAATGTTTTGCAAACGTGTTTGTTGAACTCTAGTTTGCAGCTGCACAGGTGTCTGCAACTGGTACGCCCTTGAACAGTGACCACGAGGCGCCCAAGCCTCGAGTGGAGTGGGCATGTACCCCAGAGGGCACCTGTTGACCTTTGCTACTATACGCCCTTTTAATGGCCTCAGTCACTCAGTGTGAGAGGCGCTGCTTTGACAGGGCCCTGCCAGTAGCCGGGTTGGCAAAACATACAAACAGCTGGTTTGTTTTTCTCCAATCAGCTGTTCTTATGATGTAAGCACTTAAAGCCCTAACGGGGCAGAGTGCTCTCAGCCTCCTCTATTCCTCAGTGAGGACAGGAGCAGGAGGAAATGAAGAGAGTTCAAAGTCCAGACTTCTGGGATTCAAAGTTAGAACCTTTGGGATGTATGCAGGATTAGGACGTAGAGTGACCTTTGACCCGTCAGGGGCAAACTTTGCACACATTGGGTGCACCGACAAAGCGTGAAGGTCACCTACACGTATAGCTGAGCAAAGAGCCAGGAGTAGAGCCGTTTTATAAGATAGCAAATCTATCTTAACATCGCTTAGAGGCTCGAATGGGGGTTCACAAAGAGCATTCAGAACTAACTGGAGGCCCCAGTCAGGGGTCAAAGTCCTGCTGGGGGGTCTCTTCCTCAATACGCCCTTCATGAACCTTATCATGAGGGGGTGTGCACCGAGTGTCTTTCTCCCCCAGCCTTCGTGGCAAGCCGAGATGGCTGCCGAAAACACCTTAATGGTGGAAAATGAGCTGCCTTTTTCCAGCAGGTCCTACAGAAAGGTGAGAAGCTGAACCAGGTCACAGGAATAAGGGACAATATTCCTTTCGGCACCAAGCTTCAAAAACACGCCATTTGCGAGCGTAGAGAGTCTGTGTTGACATTGCTCTCGCTCCCTGGATCGTGTTTACCACGTTGCTGGGGAGGCCTGAGGCCATCAGTTTATTCCTTTCAGCAACCAAGCTGAGATTTGCCACTGTCCTGGATGTAAGTGGAGAGGCTGCTCGTGTGGTTGAGTCAGCAGGCCCCTGAAGAGGGGCAGCTGTCAGTGTATCAGCATTAAGTACACCTCCGAGGGCCATGGGCCCTGTGGCCATCTGGGGGCCAACAATATTATGGAGGGGTCCCTCCTGTATGTGTGCTCCCGCGTCACCTGAACTGGGGGTGTGGGGGGAGAGGTACAATGCAGTGCCTCTGCTTGCCAGCCGTGAGCCAGACCGTCTGTTTTTGCTTTGTTTAGTGAGAGGCATGGGACGTAGGGCGTGCAGGTTTTGTATGCAAACAGACCTTCGGATTCCAGGCCGCGCCGTGGCTGGATCTGGTTCACAAGTCTCCGGCTCCACCACTGCTCTGGAGCTGGCTTCGATTCCAGGGAGCTGTATCAGGCACGCTTCCCCTAAGGACATGTTTTGACCAAGGTGGTGGTGACCCTTACGCCCAGAAATACAGTAATCTGGGTGTTTTTCTGCAATATTATGACAGAGCTGAAAACCTCCCGATGAGGGGACGTTATTTAAAGGCACAGCTGGGCTAGTGCGCTGAGCTTGGTCACATATTTCAGGTCAACTGGTCGTGTACGGCCTGCTGGTTTTACAGGTTGGAAAGCCAGTGCCAGTTTGAGGGCCTAGGGTTGTACAATTTTTATTTTTCTGCTCAGCACCTACAGACCTGGACCATTTCACTAGGTCCAGACTTTCTTGGGCACGAGGAAGAATTATCTGAGTCGGCCCAGGTGCATTGCTTGTATTGTAACAACATTTATTTACAATTTCTGCAGCATTACTGTTGTCTCCTTTCTCAGCATGTGTGCACGGCCCGGGCTTGCAGGGTTCGGCTGCAGCGCCTCCGTGGCTCAGTGCGGTCATCCGCTGAAATGCAGTTGGGGGCCATGACAGTACGTCATCATGGTCACAGTGTTCATTCGACACGCCCTCCAGGCATGCAGACGTGCTGTGAGCTTGGGGGATTTGTGTATTCTCGGCCCCCGAGTTCCAGCGGTGCAGGGGGGTGAGTGTGTGACCCCCCTCATCCGGCCTTGTGTGAGCCGGTCTACCTGCCTGCGGACGCCGCAAGGTCTGTCTGCTGCAGACAGTACCGTGGCACCCTACTGGGGTTCGTTGTTCTGATCTGGCACACTGTGCACCGCGAGGGAGGGGGATGCAGCCCCCTCCCTTCATAACGATTGTTTTCAAAGGGGTGTTGTGTTGTTGTTGTTCATCATCTTTTTTTTTTTTTTTTTTTTTGAGTCAAGAAACCGGGCAAAACTGTTCTTTGGAATTTTTATTTTGTGTTCTGTGTAACAACCTTTTGTCTTTATTTCACATACAGCAGAACATTCATGTTTTGTGCATACAGTAAAGTCACCAGCTTGTTGTAGTCTCTTACAAATAAAGTCTGGGCATATAAAATTAGGCTCCCGTACCCCTTGGGCGGACGAACCAGCAAAACTGTGAAGAAGGCCTGCTTCGTCAGGCTCGCTTCTGTCTCCCATCACGGTTCGCCGAGGAAGTTCTCGGCAGGACCGCTTGGCGAGGAACAAATCTGTTCCTGCTCCAGGACTGACCGGCCTGAGGTGGACCTGCTGGGGATCTCTGCCGGTGCTCCTCGTCATAAGCCGGCCTCTTCTGCGGGGGACGATGTGTGGCCGAGCAGTGTCGAGGCTACACTGGTCTGCTCCCGCTTGTCTCCATGGGGGGCCGGGGGCAAAAGCTTTCCTTAGCATGCCCTCATGGAGGGCCTCAGCTTGCTTACGCCTCTGTTCCAGCCTAGTCTGGATCCGGTCTAGGGCTCTCCCGAAGAGTCCCGTCGGCTCGATCGAGTGGTGCAAAAAAGGGACCCGCTGACCTTCCGGAAGGTCTGTCAGGGTCATCCACAGATAACGCTGAGCGATGACCACCTCAGCCATACACCTCCCTTGTGCAATGGTTGCTGTCCCTATCATGCGGAGCAAAAAGTCAGTGGCCCTACGGGCTTCTTCCAGCACCTCAGTTGCAACCTGCTGGTCTGTTGTCACCTGGAGCTCCTGCAGCTTCTCTGCCAGGTACGCTTGCATCATGGCGGAGGCATTCATCGCACATGCCGCGAGGCCCTGAGCTCTGTAACACTTTTCGAGCTATGTAGCTGAAGCTCGACAGGCTTTGCTAGGCAAAGTTGGTTTTGTTCCAGAAAATCTGGGGGCCAGGTGAGATGCCAGTGTGTCTTCCATCTGTGGCACATTGGCCATTCCTGTTGCTTCCATTCCAGCCACGTCAAGGAACTGGGAGAGTGGCAGCAGCATGGGAGCCCTGGGTTCAGCCCAGGTACGAGTAAGCTCTGTGAGGAAATCTGGGAAGATGGGCATCCTGTGCCTCGCTGTCGACTGCTGCTTGGCATAAAAATAATTCCCTGCCAATCTCGTGACCTGTTGACGAGGTGGAGGTTCCAGCCAAGGAATCTGCAGTGCGTCCGCCGCTCTGCGACACAAGTCGAACAGAGCGGGGATCGAAGTGTCTGTCTCCGGCATCACTGGCACTGGGTTCTGTGAGAGGTCCTCCTCCTCTCCTTCATACTCGTTGTCGGCTTCATCACCGGAAATTTCACCTGAGGCTGTTAGCGAGAGCTCATCCGCATTCATCATGTCTCGAGTGTCAAATTCGGCTGTCGAGTCCCGGATGGGAGCCGCAATGTCCGGGCTGTCCCCCCATTCGACCCGTGCACTGTCTTCCAAATCCATGCTCTCGAGCTCCATCGTGGAAGTGAGAGCCTCTGTGAGGTCTGGGTCTATTGGTGCTGCAGCAGCGCCCATGGCTTTGGCCACGATGTCTACGCGGTGTCTCCTCACCACCTCCAGCATCTGGCTGCAGTGTGGACAGGAGTTGGGGGTGTCCATAGCCGTTTTTGCGTGTAGCATCCCCAGGCAGACAGGACAGGCCTCATGGGTGTCTGTCGGCGAAAGGGAATATCCACAGCCACTGGGGCAGGTGCGTGAGCTGGGACTCGCCATCCTGCTAGCCTTTTTTGTAAATCTTGGTTTTCGCTTTCCTTTCTCGGGAGCCATGGCCGAGAAGAAACAAGCAAGTTGTCTTTAAATCCTTGTCTGGGACGTCTCCTCCGTTGCGTCGCTTTTGCTGGCTAGCCTGCTACTTCTTTAGCAGGGTAGCGATGGGACGCAGTTAACGCCGTCGAGCGAAGCAGCTGCGGAGAGAAGAGAAGAAAACTTCGAGGTTAAGGAAAAATGTGTCGGACTAGCTTTCGCCAACTCAGCGATATGCAGGAAATTTCTCTGTACGCTCAGTGTAGGGAGGGAGCTCACCTCTAACGAGCGATGTGTCTACAGAGAAGTCCCACGAAGTTCAGGTTTAAGCGAGGTGAAGGGCAAAAAGAGACCGTTTCGATGGGCGATCGCGTCTTAAGTACCCAGAGGGTGGGGCCTCTGGGGTGACGCTGACGCCCACTGCCATAAAGGCGTGAATGTATTCCTTCAGGTAATCGTGCCGGGGCGCAATTCCCATAGCAATAGTGTTGCACCGAGTGACAGACTGATAAGGGAACTTTCATGCACCACTGTATGTGTGAATATAAAGTTATAATTGTGCCTGATGTTCATGTTTTCAGTGTTCCCTGCAGATGTTCAGCAGATGGTGTTGATTAAAGAAGAAGCTCCTGAAGTATGGATGCTAGGTGTGGACCAACAGGATCCAGAGACCCTCAACATAAAGGAGGAAGCAGAGGAACTGTGGACCAGTCAAGAGGGAGAGCAGTTTTGTGTGAAAAAGGAGACTGATGACACCGGGTTTGCATTCACTGCTGTTTCTTGGAAGAATGAGGAAGAAGAAGAGAAGCCTCTGTTTTTACAGCTTCATCAGCACCAAGTAAAAGAGGAAGATCTTCCAACCAGCAGCTCAGCTGACCAGATGAAAGCAGCAACTTGTGGAGAGGACTGTGGAGAAGGAGAAACTACCAGGAACCCAGATCTAAATACTTATGGAGATGATTGCAGCTCTTCAGAGACTGAAGTCAGTGAGGATGATGAAGGTGATGAGGTGAAGGACTCTGGCTCTCAGCTAAAAGACTTATCAGACTCTGGGTCAGAACCTGAAGATGGTGACAAAGACTGGAAGGAGAGCAGAGCTCCTGAGTCAGGCATAAACACTGTCAACAAATCTTGCAGCTTCACTGAGCATGGGAAACAATTTCACAAGACGAGTCAGTCATGGACATCTTCAAGTTGTTTGGTTATCGAGCAATGTTTTGAAGTGGAGAAAACTGGAGGCTCAATCAAGAAAAAACAATCAATACAGAACTCATTTAGTTGTGAAGACTGTGGAAAAATATTTAACCAAAATGGTAGTCTAAAGACACACATGATAGTCCACACGGGGCAGAAAGCATTTGCTTGTGATCTTTGTGGACACAGGTTTGGAGAGAAGTCAATTTTAAACACACACATGAAAATCCACACAGGACAGAAAGCATTTGCTTGTGATCTTTGTGGACACAGGTTTGGACGAAAGTCAACTTTAAACACACACATGATAGTCCACACAGGACAGAAAGCATTTGCTTGTGATCTATGTGGACACAGGTTTGGACGAAAGTCAGATTTGAACAAACACATGATAGTCCACACAGGACAGAAAACATTTGCTTGTGATCTTTGTGGACAAAGGTTTGGACGAAAGTCAGATTTAAACAAACACATGATAGTCCACACAGGACAGAAAACATTTGCTTGTGATCTTTGTGGACAAAGGTTTGGACGAAAGTCAGATTTAAACAAACACATGATAGTCCACACAGGACAAAAAACATTTGCTTGTGATCTTTGTGGACAAAGGTTTGGACATAAGTCACATTTAAACTCACACATGATAGTCCACACAGGACAGAAAACATTTGCTTGTGATCTTTGTGGACAAAGGTTTGGACGTAAGTCAAATTTAAACTCACACATGATAGTCCACACAGGACAGAAATCATTTGCTTGTGATCTTTGTGGACACAGGTTTGGACGAAAGTCAGATTTAAACAAACACATGATAGTCCACACAGGACAGAAAACATTTGCTTGTGATCTTTGTGGACGCAGGTTTGGACATAAGTCACATTTAAACTCACACATGATAGTCCACACAGGACAGAAAACATTTTCTTGTGATCTTTGTGGACAAAGCTTTGGACATAAGTCAAATTTAAACAAACACATGATAGTCCACACAGGACAGAAAACATTTGCTTGTGATCTTTGTGGACGCAGGTTTGGACGAAAGTCCGATTTAAACAGACACATGAAAATCCACACCAGATGAAAGAAGTTTAGCTGTAAATAATAACCCTTGCTTTGTCTTTTTTAATCTCATCTCATATAAAATAACACTTTCCTTTCAGCAATATTTTTTTTTGTACTGTACCTTTGTTACCAAACTTTTGATTTTTATATTTGACCACTAGATGATGGTTCACTTTTTTATTAGAGTGTAGTGGACATGACGGGGTCCACTATGATGCGAGTTTACACCTTCGTCTTTTTTAACTGTTCCAGTGATGCTTTTTACTGACCCTTTCAGTAAACAGACATTTAACACAATTTTATTACATTTATTTTGAGTTTGAGAACATAGTCTCTCACAAAGACACTATTACTACTCTTTTAATTGTGTTCTAATACAAATGTATTCTGAAGTATCACCTGTGTTTATTTCATAGGAGCAGTGTATTCTTAATATGTGAATGATTATTAATATGCTGGTATATTCTGCCTCTGTCTATTCAAAAGAACTATGTCAAAGTTGATTTATATGTCAGAATGATCTTCCAGTCTTGGTTTAAATCAGTGCTTTAAGTGGAAAAAAAATAAGTGCCGGTACTCTCCCTAATGTCATAATAATATGCATACCTGCAAACTCAGAAGGGATGAAAAAGGTGACAAACGTTGCACCAACCACCCCCCCCCCAAAAAAAAAAGATTTTGTAATTTTTTTTAATTTGATTTGATTTGATGTTTATTCATTCATTTTAAAAGAACAATACAAGACAGTTTCATCAGATACAAGAATACAAGTAGGATAAAATGAAGGGAGCAGAAAGAAGATGAAATCTTATTATATCTGCCCCTTATTTCACAGTTTGTTCAACCAATGATAACCTTCAAGCAACATCACAGAATGAATAATTCTACTTATTTTTCTAACTGTAATACACAAACTACATCACAAAATGAATAATTCTACTTAATTTTCCTAACTGTAATACACAAACTAGATCACAAAATGAATAATTCTACTTAATTTTTCCAACTGTAATACACAAACTACATCACCCATAATTCTACTTAATTTTTCTAACTGTAATACACAAACTACCAGTGGTGGGCAACGCTAATTAAAAAATTAGTTCCACAATTTCTAAAACGCTTATTAATTTGTTTAGGTCCACAATTTCAAAAGCACAAATGTCTTGTGAAAATTAGGGGAAGCTAA
Organism: Garcialebias charrua; assembly: GCA_038048925.1. Classification (NCBI taxonomy): domain Eukaryota; kingdom Metazoa; phylum Chordata; class Actinopteri; order Cyprinodontiformes; family Rivulidae; genus Garcialebias; species Garcialebias charrua. The sequence goes on from JBBPBX010040356.1 coordinate 16,211, forward strand.
TCTAATCCGCTATTTATATTAGACAATTGGTAGCCGGCAGCGTTATGCAATATTTGCACTACATTGCCAACTGAAAAGTAACTAAAATGATCCTAAAAGGATGAAATTACAAAAATCAAAGGATTTATTTAATACTTTACGTACAGGGAGGAGACTGAGGAGTCTCCAGGCTCGAACCAGCAGACTGAGAGACAGCTCTGTTCATCAGGCAGTCAGGATGCTAAACACTCTGCCTGCTCTGCCCCCTCTCCCATTTGAACTGCCTTAACACTAAAACTTTCTCACACATTACCACTCAACACAAAGATTTTAACACTGGACTCTGTGTCATCAAACGGGTTATTCACTAAACTCTCGGTCATGTGCTCATACAGTTTGCACTACTTCTCATACTTGCACTAATGTTTGTATTACATCACTGCCTATAGTCATAATACTGTTTACATTCTCTGTTTACATTTATTAATACTGTTTACTTTTATTACTACTGCTTATATTTAATTACTACTGTTTACATTTACACTACTCTAATATCTACACCACTGCTGATACATATACAGTGTGCTCTGACCGGTCTTATTTAGGGATGCCCAATGTGCCTTACTGCATATGCCACTTTTTGCCTCTATAACAACATCAACTACTACCTCATACATATACTGTGTACATTAACTCATACGCTGCTTTGCCACTTTGCAAATGTCAATGCTAGAAACCTTTAGTTTATTTTAGTTATACTTTTTATACTCTTTTTTTTATACTAGTATGCAAAAACTCAGGACAGTATTATGTTCATTAAATGTTTAATGTTTTAGTTTTAGTTTTAGAGTTGGTGTAAATTTTCATACTCTTATACCACTATGCAAAAACTCAGGACAGTGTTAGTTTTACTATTTTATGCTTATGTCTATTATTATATGTTTCAGTGTTTCAATGTTTAGATGTTTACTGTTGCACCGAGGGACTGAGAGAAACGCAATTTCGGTCCTGTGTATGTCCTGTACAGTACATATTGCAGATCTGACAATAAAGTTGACTTTGACTTTTGACTTTGACTTTGATATATTCTATTCGGCCATGAAATTAACAAAAAAGAGAATGATCTTTTAATCCCTAAGACCACTTTTAAATCTCAAATACACGGGTGTGTCGCCGCATTTATACATAAAAGTAACCCAAATACATAAAACTAACGACTCACCGTCGAATGGTTGACACAAAACACACAATAAAATCCTCCGGCCACGTTAATTTGGCTTGAAACAGCGGGGTTCTCTGCAGATTTATCCATTAGTAACCCAGCACAACCAGCTGGACACAGAGTTAGCGTCCAGTTCACCTCTGACCCGGAAGATGTCAACAGATTTAATGAAAAGTAACTAAAATACATGAAACTAACGACTCACCGTCTAGTGGTCGACACAAAACCCACAATAAAATCCTTCGGCCGCGTTAATTTGGCTTGAAACAACGGGGTTCTCTGCGGATTTATCCAAGTACCCAGCACAACCAGCTAGCCATAAACGTTAGCACCGAGTTCACCTCTGACCCGGAATATGTCAAGATGGAATAGTCCATTTTTTAGTAGGGGGATAAAGAAATCGACCGGTTTTTGTATTGCATTTTTTAATGATCATTTTCATCGTAACTATAATTATTTTTATGTTAAATGTACATTAACAAGCAGGATCAATGTTAGGGATGTAGGTGACTGGCCGGGGCGCGGCACTGCTGATTGGGATCCCCAGGCAACGGCATCATTTGCCTACATGGTAGATCCGAGTCTGTTCTCCGCTCTGCTCCCTCCCCCTCCAACCCTCCCTCCTCTCTGCTCTTTACGGTGGGGAAAAAGGTAAAACAAGCAGCTACGGAGCCAGCATAAGAGCTTGTAAATAAGTTTATTGGTTTTTACTGATAGATAATTAGTTATTAGCGGTACTGCATTTTAAATAAAAATAGCACAAATCCGCTTATGAATTATAAAAGTTAGTCAAACCACAAAAACGCTGACAAAAAGTTTAGGTCCACTATAAGCGGATTAGCGCTTTAGCGCTCCCTAGCGGTCTGTGCCCACCACTGGTATGTAGATATGTAGATGTGCATGTGACTACATATGCATGTATATATATATGTTTGTTTATGGGTATGGGTATATATATTTATGGAGAACTACTGCAAAGCCATGAATATTCTGTCTTTTTTACATATGTCTTTTGTTGTTGTGTTCTGTCATGTTCTTTGCAGGTTTACAGATGGTGGTCGAACTACATCACAAAATGAATAATTCTACTTAATTTTTCCAACTAATACACAAACTACATCACACTTAATTTTTTATTTTATTTTATTTTTTACTTTTTTTTTTTTTACTTTTTTTTTACACGCTTCAGGTAAAAGTCATTTACTAACCTGATTTAATGAGAACATAAATAGGAAAGATTGTGTCAGCCAAAAAATCAACAACCAACAACAACAGCAGCAAGTCAAATACAGCAGAACATTTTGCTAACAATGCGCTGCTCCGAGTCAACAGATGCATTTAAAAACTTAAGACTTATCTCTTCAGACAGGCTTTTGGTTAATTTTGTACATTGATTTTAGAGTTTGTTGTTTTACCTTTTTGTATAGTACTTCTGTGATTTTATGATTTTATTTTTCCTTTTGTAAAGCACTTTGTGACTCTCATGTCTGTGAAATGTGCTATATAAATAAAACTTACTAACAGTAAAAACTCATTTCTTAAATATGCTGGTGAAGATGTTTTGCCAGAAATTTTGAATAAAGTAGATGCCATTTCCTGCATTCTGGTGTATTTTAACAAGTTGTTAAACATCTATGTTTACCTACATGTAAACATGATTCACTAACTATTTTAGAGACATCTAACAAAATAAAGTCAGGTCCTGTGGACAGATTAAAAAATTGTTGAAATTATTATTGATCATGAATCAGGATATTTTAGAGACACCTCATTCAACTAGTTCATATAGACATCATCCTGTTTTTAAACTCACTCCTGTGGCTAAGATAATTAAATTAATGTGACACTTTATCACAGTGGCTTTAGGGGTGCAATTGACTTTTATTTTGTTAATTTTTATTTAGTTTTATTTGTAACACAACATGCCATTTTACTAAACAATGGTGACACTCGACTGCATGTATAAAAATATTAACTTTACCCAATGAACAGGTGACATTTTAAAAACCACAAACATTGAATTTAGGAGAGGCTTTTTACAGTTTTCTGATTTAGTGATACACACCGTGGTGAAGTTAGTTTACGACTCTGTCATGTTTTCATCAGCGTGGTCCTCTCGTGTCGTCAATTTCAAAACTGCATGTTGCAGGTTTTTTATCTTTGTGAAGCTTCAAGAGCTCCCACACGTTGGAGGAGTTAGGTCGAACAGTTTTCTCTGCGTCGTTCATTTGTAAAATTTACTTAATTTCCTTTGAAAACACCGCCTGTTCTACTTCCGCCTCCCTCGCGCTCTGTTGAACTCGCGAGTCGCGCTGCAGAGTTTTTTTTTTTTTTACAGATTTCGCTGTCGTCTCCTCCCCCTGTCTATCCTGAGGTTGTGATTGGCCAAAATGACGCGCTCCACCAAAGATGTTTTATTGTCGACAGATGCATTGCTGTTTCTTGAAATCCAGTCAGGGGGAAATGATGCCGTCTGCCACGGGTCTTTCAAGTGGAGAAGACGAAAATAAGTTCCGGAATGCACCGTACTCTAAAAAAACTCCCAGTACTCTCAGGGTTAAATTTTAGAAGTGGTGGAACTACGTTCCGATGCGTTCCAGCCCACTTAAAGCACTGGTTTAAATTGTTTGAGACTGTGAATCAAGTCGTAGATGAAAGTTCTAGACACTGTCTCCTGTCCTCCCTAAACATTTCTCTCTGTTTTTAAAACAGACCTTGACTTCCTAAGTCTCATTTTCTTTTCACTCCCACTGGCACGCGGACCAATGAGGAGACTGTATTCCTAATCTCAACACTTTAGAAAAAGCGTTTTGCTTCCGGGACGCTTCAGAGTTTGAAGGAGTTTTGAACGGACAGAGAACTATCATGTCCTTTCTCTCATGGCTAGATAAACTGAGTCATTAAGTCAAAGACTGGTTCATCAGCCAAGAATTCATAACATGCTGTTATAAATTCAACAAAGCTAAAAAGCGCAAAGTTCTTCATGAACTTTCCTTCGAGGAACGTCTGGTCTTGAAGTCAACCAAGAGCTGACGCTATTTCTGATGATCTACGCGGACCCAGGAGACGTTGAAAGTAAACGAACTAGCTCGGGCGCACCGGACCTGCAAGGACTCTGTACATCTGAAAGGCTAATGTCTTCTCTTACCAGGCTGTCGTCTTAAAAGGTAATGAGTCAGCTGTTTACAAACGTACCTGGGATTCAGCAGAAGTCTGATGGAAAGTGTCATTTCTGGTAACATACTCAAGACAATCAATTTCCTTTAAACTATTTCTTCCTCTTCTCCTATTTCCTCCTTTCCCATATCATTTTAAGATGGAAACTACAATAAGCTAGAGCCTACAGATAAAAAGTATTATTGTCATCTTTACTGATGTCTGTTTTGTTACAATTAAATGTGCTGATGCGTTTAATGTGTAAGAAATTGAAATCAGTCAATCAAGTGTACATTGGTGTTAATTTTAGTTGATTTATTTTAAATAAAAGGTAGTGTCTTGGGCATACCGACTAAAATCAACATTTCATTGTCACTTTATGGTTTCTGGTTTATTGTCCATCATAAATGATCACAGAAACATTTGGTAAACCTGAAAAAGAGAGAACCCGTGAATTACTATTCAATCTGAATAAGTAAGTAATTAAGGTATAGTGTGTCAGTTTAATACTGACACACCAAAGATCCTTTACATCTGGTGTTTAATTAATTAATTACATCTGGTGGCAGCGTACGTGTTCCTTTACATCTGGTGGCCCGTACCAGTCTCTGAAAGATTTAATATTAATATTTCTGTGCTCATAAAACATGTTTGCATATAGGTTGTCCAAGTTTTAGACTCAAACAGATAATTTCTTTTGGTTGGAAAAGTGTTCAGAACGATTGCAGGACTGCAGTTAATGTCATTTGATGCTGGGAAATAGTCTGTAATCAACTTTTAAAATTCTAGTTGATGCTTTTGGTGGAGATTTGTTAAGGTTTTGGGTTTTTTTGGGTTTTTTTGGGCCAAAGGGGTCGGGTGAATTGTGGAATGGGTGGTGGCCGAGGCCGGGGACCCTGGCAGTCTGATCCTCGGCTACAGAAGCTGGCCATTGGGACATGGAATGTCACCTCTCTGGTAGGGAAGGAGCCTGAGCTAGTGTGTGAGGTTGAGAGGTTTCGGCTAGAAATAGTCTGACTCACCTCAACACATGGCTCTGGCTCTGGAACCAGTTGCCTTGAGAGGGGTTGGACACTCTTCCACTCTGGAGTTGCCCCTGGTGAGAGGCGCCGAGCAGGAGTGGGCATACTTGTTGCCCCCCATCTTGGTGCCTGTACGTTGGGGTTCACCCCGGTGAACGAGAGGGTAGCCTCCCTTCGCCTACGTGTGGGGGGACGGGCTCTGACTGTTGTTTGTGCCTATGCGCCAAACGGCAGCGCAGATTACCCACCCTTTTTGGAGTCCTTGGAGGGGGTATTGGAGGGTGCGCCTCCTGGGGACTCCCTTGTTCTGCTGGGGGACTTCAACGCTCACGTGGGCAATGACAGTGAGACCTGGAGGGGTGTGGTTGGGAGGAACGGCCCCCCTGATCTGAACCCGAGTGGTGTTCTGTTGTTGGACTTCTGTGCTCGTCATGGATTGTCCATAACGAACACCATGTTCAGGCATAAGGGTGTCCATATGTGCTCTTGGCACCAGGACACCCTAGGTCGTAGCTCGATGATCGACTTTGTTGTCGTCTCATCTGATCTGCGGCCGCATGTCTTGGACACTCGGGTGAAGAGAGGGGCGGAGCTGTCAACTGACCACTACCTGGTGATGAGTTGGCTCCGATGGTGGGGGAGGATGCCGGTCAGACCTGGCAGGCCCAAACGTATTGTGAGGGTCTGCTGGGAACGTCTGGCAGAGTCTCCCGTAAGACGGAGCTTTAACTTGGGCAGCACGGTGGCACAACTGGTAGAGCTGCTGCCTCTCAGCGAGAAGGTTGCCGGTTCAAATCCCGGTCCGGGGCCTTTCTGGGTGGAGTTTGCATGTTCTCCCCGTGCATGCGTGGGTTTCCTCCGGGTACTCCGGTTTCCTCCCACAGACCAAAAAACATGCTTGTTAGGCTGATTGGTGACTCTAAATTGACCCTAGGTGTGAGTGTGAGAGTGGATGGTTGTTTGGTGTGAGTGAGACAGGTCCCTCTTGTAAATGAGTCCCCGTGACTCAACGAGGCTAGCCTGTATAAATAAAGGTTGAATGAATGAAAAAACTCCCACCTCCGGGAGAGCTTTGAACACGTTCCGAGGGAGGCGGGGGACATTGAGCCCGAGTGGGCCATGCTCCGCGCCTCTATTGTTGAGGAAGCTTATCGGAGTTGTGGCCACAAGGTTGTAGGTGCCTGTCGTGGTGGCAACCCTCGAACCCGGTGGTGGACACCGGCGGTGAGGGATGCTGTCAAGCTGAAGAAGGAGTCCTATTGGGCCTTTTTGGCCTGTGGGACCCCGGAAGCAGCAGATAGGTACCGGCAGTCCAAGCGGCATGCGGCTCGGGTGGTTGCTGAGGCAAAAACTCGGGCGTGGGAGGAGTTCGGAGAGGCCATGGAGAATGACTTCCGTACGGCTTCGAGGCGATTCTGGTCCACCATCCGGCGTCTCAGGGGGGGAAAGCGGTACGCGACCAACACCATTTATGGTGGGGATGGCGTGCTGTTGACCTCAACTCGGGATGTTGTGAGTCGGTGGGCGGAATACTTCGAAGACCTCCTCAATCCTACTGGCACGTCTTCCACTGAGGAAGCGGAGCCTGGGGATTTTGGGTCGGGCTCTCCAATCTCTGGTGCTGAGGTCGCCAAGGTGGTTAAAAAGCTCCGTGGTGGCAGGGCTCCGGGGGTGGATGAGATTCGTCCTGAGTTCCTTAGGGCTCTGGATGTTGTGGGGTTGTGTTGGCTTACGCGACTCTGCAATATCGCGTGGACATCGGGGGCAGTTCCCTTGGATTGGCAGACTGGGGTGGTGGTTCCCCTATTCAAAAAGGGGGACCGTAGGGTGTGTTCCAACTATAGGGGGATCACACTCTTAAGCCTCCCTGGTAAGGTCTATTCAGGGGTTCTGGAGAGGAGGGTCCGTCGGATAGTCGAACCTCGGATTCAGGAGGAGCAGTGTGGTTTTCGTCCTGGTCGTGGAACACTAGACCAGCTCTACACCCTCAGCAGGGTCCTGGAGGGTGCGTGGGAGTTTGCCCAACCAGTTTACATGTGCTTTGTGGACTTGGAGAAGGCATTCGACCGCGTCCCTCGGGGGGTTCTGTGGGGGGTACTCCGGGAGTATGGGGTACCAGGCCCTTTGATATGGGCTGTTAGGTCCCTGTACGACCGGTGTCAGAGCATGGTCCGCATCGCTGGCAGTAAGTCAGGCTCGTTTCCGGTGAGAGTTGGACTCCGCCAAGGTTGCCCTTTGTCACCGATTCTGTTCATAACTTTTATGGACAGAATTTCTAGGCGCAGCCAAGGTGTTGAGAGGATCCGTTTTGGTGGCCTTAGAATCGCTTCTCTGTTTTTTGCAGATGATGTGGTCCTATTGGCTTCATCAGATCGTGATCTACAGCTTTCGCTGGAGCGGTTTGCAGCTGAATGTGATGCGGCCGGGATGAGGATCAGTTCCTCCAAATCCGAGGCCATGGTCTTGAGCCGGAAAAGGGTAGCATGCCCTCTCCGGGTCGGGGAGGAGGTCCTGCCCCAAGTGGAGGAGTTTAAGTATCTCGGGGTCTTGTTCACGAATGAGGGAAAACTGGAGCGTGAGATCGATAGGCGGATAGGTGCAGCGTCCGCAGTGAAGCGGGTGCTGTACCGGTCTGTCGTGGTGAAGAGAGAGCTGAGTCAAAAGGCAAAGCTCTCAATTTACCGATCGATCTACGTTCCCACCCTCATCTATGGTCATGAGCTCTGGGTTATGACCGAAAGAACGAGATCTCGGATACAAGCGGCTGAAATGAGTTTTCTCCGCAGGGTGTCTGGACTCTCCCTTAGAGATAGGGTGAGAAGCTCAGTCATCCGGGAGGGACTCGGAGTAGAGCCGCTGCTTCTCCACATCGAGAGGAGCCAGTTGAGGTGGCTCGGGCATCTGGTTAGGATGCCTCCTGGACGCCTCCCTGGTGAGGTGTTCCGGGCATGTCCCACCGGGAGGAGACCCAGAGGAAGACCCAGGACACGCTGGAGGGACTATGTTTCTCGGCTGGCCTGGGAACGCCTTGGGATTCCCCAGAGGAGCTGCTCCAAGTGGCTGGGGAGAGGGAAGTCTGGGCCTCCTTACTTAGGCTGATACCCCCGCGACCCGACCCCGGATAAGCGGAAGAAAATGGATGGATGGATGGATGGATGAATGGATGTTAAGGTTTTGTGTGGTTCTGTTCCGGCTTGGTTCACGTGTTTCACAAGCTGGTGTACAAATCCTTGGAATGACCTCCGAGTCATTGCTAGAAGCTATTATTAACATCTGCAAGATTGCTGGGTGTGGTGTTTTTACATTTTAGAGCAGGTCAAAGACGCATATTACTGTTGAAATGTTGTCGGATAGTGGTTCTGACAAACCAGTCAGTGGACCGACCTTGAAACGGTTCTGAGAAACGTCCGTGTTGTTTTCAAACAGTTGTAGTGCTAAGTTACTGAGCGTGGCTCTGTTAAATCTGTGTAAATGTTTTCGCCATATCCCAGAAATTTTTGCAATATAAAACGAGCGTTTATGAGCTGTAAGAGTCTGTAAAGTTGTTGATGGGGTTTTCCATCATCTTTAACTTTACCTTAAAAAGAACCACACAAGAAATACAAGAGTAAGTTTTAAGAAGCAGACTTGCAAATGGGAGATCACTTCAAACTCGCTTGGAGCCAGGCTCAAACGTGTTTGAAGCAAGTCCGAAGTGGTCAGTGCGTGCTTGGCTTTTATTCTCTAAAAAGTAGGACAATGATGAGCAACAGGACGGTAGCCTCAGATAGCACATGGAAATGTGGCAGTGTTCAAAACAAACAATAACGTAATGTTAAACTTTATCTGTGATTAAACATGATTAAACATGAGCTGGCCTAATCAGTGTTTTTGTTCTATGTACAGGAAACAACTGTTTTTTCTCCTCAGATAAGTTTCGTTACATACAGAAAGACTTCTGGAGAAGCAAAACTGGTTAATGATTCATCAGAATATATTAGAGTAATAAGTTTAATATGATAAATGTTTAAAATCTCTATCACATCCACCCTGTTTTATCATTTAAACTGATTACTACTTAATTTTATGAGCGATATGAAAAACCTCGAGGCCGAATTGAAATTAGAGGTGAAAAGCATATCGCTACCCTGGTGTCCCCGCCAGTGGCATTCTATCGTCTAACTCTGGATCATCTCTTTGAGGACGGTTGAGAGAAATAAAGTTTTGAGGAGAACTTTGTAGTTGACTTTTTTATGCCTTATTTCAAAGTTTTAAGAGGCTATTTGAAATGTGTTAAACAAATAAAAATAAAATAATATATTTTTGAAGATGTGGGAAAGTATTGAAAAATAATGTTTGTTAGAGATGTAGGAAATAAAACACACAGTAAAATAGCTCTTTATGAGCACACAAAAAATAAATAAGACTGTCTCGAGACAGGTAATGTATGATGTTCTTTCCACCACCTGGTGGGATTCACTGGCACCTCGTCCTGAGGAGTACTGGAATCTGTAGTCTGTTGAGAGAAGAACTGGACACCAAAAACTTGCAATTTGTAAAATAAACTGTAGAGCCTTTTGAGCCCATAACCCATTTGTGGCCTGGTGAAGGCCTGACGGTAGGTAACTCCTAGTGAGTTAAATCTGTAAACTTAATGATTGACAATTTCTATTGCTAGTATGTATTCTTACAATAATGGTTATAATAAGTCAGTTTCTATAAACAAACTAATTTCTGTAATGGTTACAATAAAATTTGTTTCTTTAAACTTAAAATAAAATTCCATTCTTACCACCTAAAACATTTGTATTTAATGGCAAAAACAACAATACACAACAACATATGATTTCATTCTTCAGTGAAAATAAGTAATCACTCATTTTGATTGGGGTTAGTTTTAATTAGTATGATCATTAATTGAGGTTGGTTTTACGTAGTAGGAGACGTTTTATACTTACTTATAAAATACTTTACCATTTTTATAGTCTGTGGAAGAAGCTTAAACACATGTGCAACAAATAGAAAAGTACAAATAGCATACAACACTGTAGGAATAAAGAATTTACAATTTAACATGTGGTTCATGTGCCCAAAATAAGTCCAGTCTAGTCGAGTCAGTCGTGTTAAAACTATAGAACCACCACATTTCAAATCAATCTTTTGATTAGATCCACTTCAGGGCGTCCCCATTTTTTGGATCTGTTAAACACAAATTTCGAACAGGAGAAAAATAAACATTTGTTTATTAAACGATATATACAAAAGCAATGTGGTTTGTAGGCTTCTGATTTATCCTACTTTTTCTAAAACATTACAATGTGTCCATTTTCTTTTAATGTGGTTGTCTTAGATGATCCTTTAAACACATCAGGCTTATGATTGGTTGGTTGTTGTTTGTTTTGAATATAAAAATCTAAGAAGTTATTTTTGTATAACTAATGATCTAATCATTGTATGAGCTGTTTTCCTGTTTATGAGTTATCATTATTGTTTTTAGTGTTTTATTCTTTTTTTATTATTATTTGTTATTTCTAAGAACAGTTTTCTAGGAACAATCTTCAACTTCCCACCTTTGAAACTGTATTCTGTTTCACCTAAGTTTATGGGTTATAATTTACTAAGACACAGTCTGAAAAAGAGGCAGGGAATCCAGCAAACCCACGTCAGTTCTAATCTACATGTGTTATGCTGTGTGTGTGTGTGTGTGTGTGTGGCACATGTCTTAAAAGTGAGTCTATGCAAGTGTTTATTATCAAAAGCAATCCGCAGTTTCGACCATGACACCAAGATCACCGGATGACCACCACATTACCGGCAACCAAAAAATCAGAGGCTCAAAATACAAAACTCAGATGCTGTAATGTCCTATTTTAGTTGCTAGCTTTGGTGAAGGCTACTTGTTATGTGTTCTGTGGGCACAGCCAGACTCACCTCCTCGTTCCACAGACCCCTGTCTTCTCAGGCTGCTTTGAGAAGAAAAAAATAAAAATAGCAATGTAAATATTAAAAACCATGTTCAAAAATAATCATATGATAGCCAGTTCTATTTTGGGACATAGCATTTATCTTTAAAAGATCCTGATTTGCACAATGGAAATAACTCCTAAAAGGAAAGCTCTTAATATCTAAAAAACATTTAAAACTTAATTTGACCTATTTATATTGCTTAATTAAATCACTAAGATTGATAGAAAGCTTTAATTTCTATTTGATCCTGCAGTACCTTCTTTTGGCCACTACGGGTCTCTACAGGAGTTTTTACGTTTTTCTCTTTCCGGGGTCAAAGTGCAACGTTCTTGTGATGGTGACACGTCAGGCTTGGATTTTTCTCCGCATTCATCTTAAAGATGTTTACTAAAATCGGTAAGCAAATTTCTCTGCGTTTGTTCCTAACGAAAACAAAAATTTGAAGCGTCCGATTTTTACAGAATGACTACCTATTTAGGGATTTTAGACGGGTGACGAAGTTTTGTAGCAACGTTAGCGTCCAGTGGGCTACAATTGTCGACCCAAAAAAGTAATTTTAGCTGATTAAAGTCGGATAGTTTTGCCTTTAGATATTCAATACAAGAAACACGATCATGCCCGCTTGGTTTTAGCGAAATAATTTGGACTTTTTATCGTTAAAAAGTGCTAATAAACGAATTTTGTAAAAGAGATCGATCGATCAGCCAAACGTTAGTAAACCATTCGGTTATATTAGTATGTTTGAAATGTGCATGCAAATATTTTATTTTAAATTAAAAATTCTAGTTAGCTCTCCTGCTGACTTCAGTGTTTCCGGATGCGTTTTCAGAGATTTTATCCCGTTATTATAATTGTTTCATAAGTACAGAAAAATACAACGATTAACGTTTTATGTGTATCATTTAGTCACGTTTTAAATGGAGAGTGCTAGTAGCTTAAATCAGTGTTATTATCAGTGTTTTTTCTTTGTAGGAGACGATATCTCCAGCCCCAAACATGTTCCTGGACGAGCTGGGCCTGCTGTCAGCACAGGTTTCATCTTGTAAGTTAGTAATCATTTAATTTCTCAGAAATCTGGTTGTAGTATTTATCTGGCAACGTTCTAGGCTCGGAGCGATTTTTATATAATGCTTTTTTGTAGTTTTTTTTTCTTTAATATAGGTTTATAAAGTTGACCTTGTGATCAGAAAGTCAGCTCAAAATACCTCAGGTATATTTTCACACACACACAGGGAGAGAAAGATAAACACAGAGATAGATAGGTCCGCAGACAGGCACAACAAAAAATGCACACACATTCCTAAGAACACACAAGCCGTTTTCGCATTGGCCAGCCCTCAATGGCCCGAGCTGCCCCTGGGTGGCTCTGGGCCACCCGCGTTCATTACGCATTTGCCGCAGAGCCGCCTTGAGGTGGGTGGGCAGTTCTCTGGAAGTGGGTGGGGTGCTCTCTTCACGTGGGTGGAGTGTTCGTGTTTTAAGAGAGGAGACTCGGCAAAAAAAAAATTGTTAGCTGGATATATATATATTAGTGTTTCTGAGTTAAATTTTTGTTAATAACTGATCACAAATCAGCTTATGTTACAACGTAAATAACACGAAGCGCACACCCATTTCCGCCTTTCAGCGCGACCTGAATGTCATTAAACAATAACTAATATTGTCTAACTGTTGCGCGCAGCCAGGGTTTTAAAATATAACGAATAATCTCTAACTTTTACGTGCAGCTAAAATGTTAAGAGGAGTGATTCCTATATGGGTAAGGTGGACACCTGAAAATCCAGTCCGCTGGTATAGCTCAAAGAGTTAATGCATTGTCGTTTTGACCCGGCGAAGCGGGTTCGCTTCCCGCCTGGGACAAAGTTATTTTACTTTT
>JBBPBX010040357.1:0-19642 GCA_038048925.1 Garcialebias charrua
TATATATATATATATATATACTATATAGTATATATATATACTATATATATATATATATACTATATATATACTATATATATATATACTATATAATATATATATATATATATATATACTATATATATATACACGACCCTGTGTACATACTCTTGTTTTCATCACATGTACCACATGTGGTGCAAATGACGATAAAGACTCTCTGACTCTCTGACTCTGATATATAAATATGCCCCAAGGCCTCATCCACACCAACAGAATGGCCTCATATACATACCAATGGCTTCAAAAATGCTAATTCAATGAGCCATTTGACTAACTCCCATGGGAACTATAGTTAGAATATCCGAATGGCTCACATGTGGTAGTGCTAGTGTTAAACAGTGACTTTTCAGAGGAGACCGCAGCTTAATAAACATTCTGTCATCATTTCAGGACTCTGGCTGTCCTCGGCAGCTCCGCGCCCACTACCACCATGAGTGTGCACAGATCTCCAGAGGAAACTACTGTATATGAACTGAGTGATTCTATCTGAACTCTGCAGTGTCTCTACGGGCTGGCTGCTCAACCGCCTTTGAGTACTCCCGCCCTCTGCGTAATGTCGGCGTCACTATGTGCTTGTGTGTGAGATTTTTTTCATTACCACATTTTTGACCTTCAAGCAGAGGTCAAAAATGTGTTTAAGATTTTTTTTGTCTCCAAACCCTATGTGTCATTTTTCACCACTTTTATTGTCTGTCCAACAGATCTCACTTGTAAATGGGTCATCGAGGCTCAATGTGACTTATCTGTTTAAATAAGGGTTGAATGAATGAACGTCATGAAAACTTACGATGAGGCATGCATCATCAACGGGAACACTGAGTGAATTAAGTTATAGATATTAAATTTTTTCGCGGCTGATCCGCTGATGCAATTAAACGCCCGACACCGACCCGGCCGCCCGTCCAGCACATTATCATGCCGAATTTGGGTTGGGCCGGGCTTTGGGCCCGGGTTAGAAATGACAGCTCTATTGTGTGTCCCTGAACCATGTTTCATTCACAAGCTGGACATCTTGGGACTTTATTCTTCATTTACACGGCTTTTGTTTTCCAAACTCCGTCAAAGATTACGATCTTCAAGTTTCAACACATTGTTCACGTCACTGCAGGGCAGCAGTGGAGATGATGCTCAGGTGGAACTCAAACACCTCACCATGGCAATGTCTGTGATTCCGAAGGAGGGAGAGGGGTTGAAAGAACCTCCAGAAGACATCGGCATCGTCCTTGAAGCTCCTTAACTGCCTCAGCATGAGCCCTGCTTCTGGGTTTGATGCTCTGAACCTGGTTTGTCCAGAGCCTCTGCCTTCATGAGGTCTTCTAAATAATCTGCATGCAGCTGAACAACACGAGATGTCTCCCAAAGGTCACGATTTGTTTGGAAGACTTCAGACTCACAGTGAAGACATCAACGTGCCACAGGACAGATTGTCCTCTGTCTTGACTGAACAGAAGAGCTCCATGTTTTGGAAGCTCCAGGTTTTGAACTGGACTTTATGAACTTCTTTTGGACATCGCACACATAACACACAGATTAAAATGTGTTCCTGGTATTTGGATTTTTGTTGATGAGCTTTTGATGTGCACTTCATTCAGGGAGTTGATCTTTTTTATGTCTTTTTCTATAAAGATCGATCTCGGTGCAGGAGGAGCTGTTGAGCAAAACTGTTCAAGAGTTTGAGACGTTTTCACAATAAAAATTAAAACGTTTCATTTATGCAACGGAGATTTTATTTTATTTTTTTGCCAACTTGAATTTCTGATTATCATGAAAGTATTTTAGTCTTACTGGAAAAACTAAAACAACATGCTACAAAGTAAAACACGTCATTTGATTTACGTTTAAGCTCTACTTTTAAGTGTAACATAACTAATTATTTACTTTCAGTTTGTTGGTTGGAACAACTTAAAAAGTTTGAGATGTTTTTCCATGAAATTATGTCAAAGGGAATTGAATTCTTTATTTGAAAAAAAAAAAATGATTTGAGTAAAACTGTCAAGTTGAACACATTAACTTGGATAAATAACTGAATTACTTGTTACCAATTGAAACAATTCATTTAGGTTGGATCAACTATTGTCTTTTTTCAGTGTGTCCATTGGCTTCAGACCCTAAATATTTTATATTACTTAGACAACCCTCTCCAGTTGTATGACCCAGTGAAAGTGCTGTTACCTAACTTCTGTAGACGGACAAGAACGCAGCGTCACTTTTATTTTCAGAGCACGCCACTCCGTTGCCTCTGCCAGTTTTACCACACCCACCGGATTCCAGTTGAGGGGTGAAGCAACTTTAATTAACAAAACACTTTGCACGCAGCCACCAGAGCAGAGAGGTCATAGGTCGTCTGCTTTAGAGAAAGTGGAAAAAAGTTTCCTCATTAAACACACTCCTTTCAGCCCTGAGGCCAAGGCAGGAGGTTAGAACAGATAAGGCACAGACGGATCATCAGTCTCAAGACAAATAAAAGATGAAAACTGTGGACACAGCACAGAAACTGTTTTACACTGCTGGAGCAGGACATTGTTATGAACATTAATGTTTCCTGGACTAGAAAGAGCTAATGAAACATTACAAACTTTTTCAGGAAGACACCGCTTCATGGATGTTTGGTGTGAGCCAGCACCAGCTGTTTCTCCTGTTGTCATGGAGTTATTTTGAGTCAGGGTTTTGTGTTGTTAAGTTTTCGTCTGCATCAATCCAGCTGTCAATCTCACGCTCCATTCTTCCCTCACTCATGAACAAAACCCCCGAGACACTTGAACTCCTCCACTTGAGGCAGAACCTCGACCTGAAGAGAACAATCCACCCTTTTCCGATTGAGGACCATGACCTCAGGTTTGGAGGTGCTGATTCTCATCCCAGTTGCTTCACACTCGGCTGCGAACTGCTCCAGTGAGAGCTGAAGATCACGGCACGATAACGCAGATATTGAACAGAATCAGTGACAACGAACAGCCCTGGTGGAGTCCAACTCCCACCATGAAGGGTCCGACTTACTACCGGGCCGGCAATGCAAACCAAACTCTCGCACAGCTTGTAAGAACTGAACAGCCCATAGCAACGGGCGCCCAATCCCATACGCACGGAGCACCCCCTCACAGTGTACCCTGAGGAACACGGGCTTCTCCAAGTCCATCAAACACATTTAGACTGGATAAGTCCCATGACCCCTCCAGGAATCAAGTGAGGTTAAAGAGCTGGTCCAGTGTTCCACGGCCAGGACAAAACCCGCATTGCTTGTCCTGGATCTGAGATTCAACCAACGATCGAACTCGATTCTGAACAGATCTTACTTTTTATGGAGTAGTTTTCTTTTACTGATCATACGAGGTTTTGGAGAGCAGGCAGAAGGCGGAGTTGTCAAACATCTGTGGTTTGGCTTTTTACAGAACTTGGAGATGACAAACTGGAGAGACTGGTACAAGTAAGGACAGTCAGACAGGTTCAAAGCACACACGAGTTCTGCGAGGACAAAGCGAGCAAAATTATTTAATTCAAGCATTAGAGGAAGAATATATCTAAGGTTACTCAGAGGGTTGCCAGCTGATTATCACTGGCAACCAACGGTCAAACGAAGACTCATGACCCAACTCCGCCTTACGTAGGCTGTGAGGTAATTATGAGGAACATCAGCAAGGACAGCAGCCCTGCACACGCACGCAAACAATCAGTCCTGTGCAACAAGACAAAATTCTTTTTTTTTTTACCTTTTTATCTCTGTACTGAAAAACTGCTCAAATAAATTAAATCAAACAACCAAAGTTTAAACAAGATGGTGGTTTCTGATAAAAAGAACGGAAGTTTGAGGAGGGGGTGTGATTGTTGCTGCACAGAAAACATGAAAAGGAAAATGTTGAACTAAGTAGAGTGGACGAGGTGAAGTTTTTGGGTGTAATTGTTGATGAGAGATTGTCGTGGAAACAGCATGTAAATTTTGTTAAAACTAAGTTATCTAAATCTATTGCTGTATTGTATAAACTAAAGGACTTGTTCATAGGGCTCTTTATAATTGCTACATAACTCAATTTTTGTTCCACATTTAATTTATTGTGTGGAGGTTTGGGGTAAAGCCTGTACAACTATAACAAATTCTATTTTTATTTTACAAAAAAGAGCGGTAAGAATTATTGCTAGAAAGCCTTATCGTCATCCATCAAATGTATTATTTAAACAACTCAAATTATTGAAATTTTATGAATTGGTAGATCATAATTGTTAATAATGCATAGGGCTCATAAGAATGTGCTACCCACAAATGTTTTTCATAAAGAGAGAAAGCCGTTACAGTTTAAAAGGAACTGAAATGTTTGTTAAACCTAGATATAGGACTAGTTTGAAGGGACGTTTTATTTCGAATAAGGGAGTGGAATTGTGGAATGTTTTGGATATGGATGTTAAAGATGTAAACTCTGTGATGAAATTCAAAAAAAAATTATCAAGTCTAAACTAGCAAAATACTAAAGCTTTAAGTAATGCATCCTAATATATTTGTTAATTATTGAGTGTGAAATTTTACTAAATTGATCTGTTGTTTCTGGAAGATTATTGTGTAAATTGATTGTTTGTAAAAAAAAATAAAAAATTTAAAAGGGGCAGACAAAATAAGAAAATTTTCTTCTTTGATTTTTTTCACATATTTATGAAAAATTTTCCCCCATTATCTTTTATGTTGTTTTTTAATATGTAAAATGAATAAAAACTTTAATAAAAAATAAATCACTCTGCAGCACATGAAAGGCAGCAATCATGCAATCAAATCAATTTCTCATTCCAACAAGAGATAACCGCTTCTTGTTGGAAGCTACTGTCTAAAAACTATTTATTGCACCAACTTCTAACCCCTGGCATCCTTTCTGAAACTGTTTCCTGCACTTTTTCCTCTGCTTGCAGAGGCACTTGAGTTACAGTCTTAACGTAAATGCATCCTTGAAAGAAAACACAAACACACTGCCTTTCACGTAACTCTTATGAGAGACAATGGCAGCCCAGCAGAGCTGTGCTTAAATTAGCTTGCATTCCGAGTGGCCTTGTTGCTCCGTCTTCCTGTCCGGCGCTGTGAGCAAGCACTAACTCGGTAAGGAAGGGCAGGAGATCGTGGGAACGTGCATGTCACCGCAGCCCAGGCCACGTCCTGAAGAAAGTTCCTCCAGAAAACAACCAAACTCTGTGAGCCGCAAAGGAGAGGAAAAGAAAGCTGGGAGGAAACTGGGAAACAATGAAGGAGTGGATGTGACTCTGCTGCCCAGTATAACATGGGTGGGAACCAAAAACACAGTTGTATTGGGTCAGAGCTGGGCTTTCTAAAAGTCATTGACAAAAAAAAAAAGTTCCCACAGTGACATTTCCCACACTGCAGCTTGTATTGTTGATGTAAACTGGTCTTGCTGACTTGTTTCCTTTGACTTGTTCGCTGTGTGTTTGTTTCTTATCGTTGTGGATGTGAAGCGGCTGTTGTTGGTTTGAACTTGATCTTGACTTCATTTAGACCTCGAAGCTGCAGACATCCACTGACGTCTGGTGGCCTAAGAGTTTTAACGTCCAATTATTTTTACATTTTTAAGGATTTTTGTAGCCATAGATTAGTAACACTTAAAGTGTGTGTGACATAATTTTTGAACTTCGCATATAGTGACACAACATAAATATCTTGTATCATTCAACTATGTTCGTTTTAGCAAACAAAATGATATATTAATGAAAATTCCTTTCAAAGTGAGTTTAAAATTAAAAACTGTTTCTTCGCGGGACGTCCGACTACACTCGAATGCAACATCTGTGACGTAGGAGTAGGAACCGCAGTTTGCGTTTCCCATGATAACGCATATTCATTCTCTGCCAGATCGCCTATTTTTTTTGTATAACTTGAAAAATGCTGTTACGTTGTGTCGCATTTGGGTGTTCTAATATCATCAGTGAACAAGTGAGCCTTTTCACTTTCCCAAAAGATGTAAACCTTCGTCAAGAATGGAATAAATAAAGCTGCCCCCCCTCGGAGCTCCCTCGCTTCCTGAAAAGGTAAGACTCAAATAAATACGGGTGCAGACCTAAATTAGAACCTGCTGTTTCTTGTTCATCTAACTTTCTGCTTCCCAAACTGAAGACAAATCGCTCAAATCTTCACTTAGATTGCTTATTTATTGTCTGCCATGAATATGTAAAAGGGGCGTTCTAAAGACGTTCCTACTCCTACGTCACAGATGTTGCCTTCGCGTGTAGTCAGATGTCCCGTGAAGAAACATGGTTTTTAATTTTAAACTCGCTTTGAAAGGAATTTTCATTAATTTATCATTTTGTTTGCTAAAACGAACATAGTTGAATGATACAAGATATTTATGTTGTGTCACTATATGCAAAGTTCAAAAATGATGTCACAGACACTTTAACCATCCAGTGCTAGAGCAGGGAGGCCCAGACACGTCTTTCCAACGCCACCTCGTCCAGAGTTTCTGGAGGACCCAAAGGCATCTCCAGGTTACCGTGAGACAGTTTTTCCAGCATGTTCTGAGTTTTCTTTGGATTCTCCTCCCGGTTGGACATGCCCACAAAACCTGGGCAGCGTGATGGGATACTGCTAGAACTGTTGCCTCACAGCGAGAAGGTCCTGGGTTCAGTCCCCAGTTTGGACCTGGGGTCTTTCTGTGTGGAGTTTGTATGTTCTCTTTGTGTTTGTGGATTTTCTCCAGGTTCTCCGGTTTCCTCCCACAGTTCAAATATCCATGTTAGGCCTCCTTCAGGCCCAGACCTCCCTTCCAAAGGAGATCTGTGATCTCTCACTGGGATTTGCTTTTAAAATAAAGCTTAATAAATAAATAAATAAACAAATCCTCCTTAGGAGGATGCTCCAGATGCCCACTCAAATAAACTAAACTGAACTAGAAATATATAACAAGTGCATTGGGAGTATATAAAAAAGTGTACTGGTACTAGTGGTACACTTTAAGTATACTGCAATAAACTACAGTATGAACTAGAAGTATATAACAAGTGCATTTGGAGTATAAAGAAAAGTAAATAAATATAATAAATATAAAGAAAAAACATTTTCATCCCTTATGTGGCTGGACTATCGAAGGATTTTCAACAAACACAACATACCAGTATACATTTCAAACCCAGCAGGACTCTCAGACAGAGACTGGCGCATCCTAAGGACAAAACACCTACACACAAACAGAGTGGTGTAGTTTATGCGGTCCAGTGCAGCGAGGACTGTCCAGACCTCTACATTGGGGAAACTAAACAGCCTATTCAAAGAAGAATGTCCCAACACAGGAGAGCAAAACTCAGCTGTTCACCTCCACCTCACGGACAAGGGTCACTCTTTTGAGGACCAGAATGTGCACATTTTGGACTGAGAACACAGATGGTTTGAGAGGGGTGTGAAAGAAGCTGTGTATGTTAAAAGGGAAAGGCCTTCTCTTAACTGGGGGGGGGGCCTCAGGTTCCAACTTTCAAAGACATATAATGCAGCTTTAAATCTGATTCCCAGACAGTTCACACCTGTTGAGAACAGAGTAGCTGCTTCTGTGAATTAGAGTAACAAAGACCTTAAGAAACCCCCTACTGTTAAGGTGTGATGTGTTGATTCGTCAATTTACATAGGATGGGTATGTTATCTCAGGTATGTGTGGGCATTATCTCAGCTTCCAATTTACATAGGTTGGTGCGTGGCATGTCAGCCTGTTTTTAACTTCACTGTCACACAGCCTGCTCCTTGAATTGAAAAAGCCCTTTGGATAGAGGGTGAAACGTTTACTGTAACAAATAAAGTCCAGTTGTTTTTGTATTGAACGCTTGTTCTAATAAAGAAAAGTATACTAGTGGTATACGTTAAGTATACTACATTAAACTAAAATGTGAACTAGAAGTACACAATAAGTGCATTGGAAGTCTAGTAAAAAGTGTACTAATAGTATACTTTAAGTATACGTAAATAAACTAAAAATATGAACTTGAAGTACATAGAGTAGTACAGTATACTTTTATAAGTATAAGAAGGCTGTCTGGGTATCTCTCCTGAACATGTTGCTTCCATGGATCTGACTATGGATAAACTGTAGAAGATGGAGATCTTGTCAAAAGTTGACACTAACTCTAAAATGTCTCTTGTTGTGAGTAAGACTGTGAATGGTTGTTTGCATTTGTCTTTAAGGACTTACCACTTGTCCAGGGTGTACCCTACCTGTCCACGACAGGCACCAGACTACATGTAATAAAAAGGGAAAAGCGGGTAAAGAAAGTGAATGCCTGGATAGTTTACTTTAGAAGAATCTCGAGTGGCAGCAGTGGTACTTGTACCACAGTTCAAGAACCAGGTTAGTACTATGTGGAGTTTACTGTCAAACTAGTCTCACTTAATACCACGTTACATTTTATTTCTCCATCTTTACTGGAATGGTGATGGTGGTTAAACTCAGTGCACACTGGTCAGGGGAAAAAAAGCAGGATGTGAACAATTGTGGTTGAGTCCATTTTGGCCGAATGTGTTTCTTGTTGTGATTCTCTCCAGTGTTCCTGTAAGCTCTTGGACAAAGATAGTTATGCCAGATATGTCCGGCCTGTCACGGCTTTTCCAGCAGGGCCAGTATGTGAAGAATAACACAGTTTCACAGGACAATCCCCAGTTGCCACACACAAGAGCCAACCGAACAACAGAGGGTTTAACCAAGACCACGGTTGTGCCAACTCCAGGGAATTCTTTCCATATTTTGACCCTGGTGAGTCGACACCTCATTGAATCCGAGCAAAACAAGAACTGTGGGGCCAAGAACTTCTTCTGTAAATAGTCCCAAAATAGTTTTTTCTTTGGCGGGACTGCTGACAGCCATTTATCAAAGAAAACGTGCATTAAAGTTTTTTTTTTTAAATGGACAAGGTCCCAATGTCAACGTCTTTAAATTTTTTACATTTTCAAGCTTATTACAGCAAGGGCAAGTTTAAAAGACAGATCATCTCTCATATACCTTAGATCTTTTAGCATACTGTTTGGTGTTTGTTTAGCGTATATCTTAAAGTTTCAGTATGCAGCCAGTTTCTGTAGAACTGCAGCAGTTAGAAATATTTTCAACAGGCAAAGCATTCTGATCCCTCCCCCTCAGAGCCATATGTGGCTCTGCCCCCTTGTGGTCTGTTGAATTTCAAATTCAAGCTCTGTTTTTATTGGCTGATTCAAATTCAAGCTCTGTTTTTATTGGCTGGTTACAAACTCTGTTTTTATTGGCTGGAAAATGGCGGGTCACCTTTTCTTTTTAGAAATGCTTATTTACCACCTGGAGAAGCAAGGGGACAATATTTTTTTTTAATTTTTTTTCAGAGATTACCTGGCTAACATCAGTCTGTCAGGAGGTAGTGACAGAGTGAAGAAATATGTTCATAAAAAAAGCTACATACTGCAGCTTTAAGTGCTATGTGTTGTCATCATTGTATGTACGGTGAAATCTGTTCTCTGCATTTACCCATCGCACGTGGACATGCTATGTAAGCACTCAGTATAAAATGTATATCTTAGATCCTGATATATCCTTTTATACTTTAAATTTTGCTATTTTGGGGTGTAACTGGGACCCTGTGTACCGTATTTTCTGGCGTATAAGTTTCTCTGTATTACAAGTCGTATCAGTCAAAAAAAGCACAACGAAAAGGAAAAACAATAAATACAAGTCGTATTCCTTATGTATCATACTGTTTATTGTGCGGTCAAAACCGCTTTATTTCACCTGGGCGGTACAGTGCTATCCATCCATGCATCACGGCCGGAGCTGCTAACTCTCCAGTGTTCCTCCACTGGTATCAGCTGAGTGAAGAGAGTGTGCACGGGAGGACTCGCTGTTGCAGTTCTTAGAAATTTAAAGCGTCAGTCAAAAATTGTGTTGTGAATATGGAGAAAAAAACTTGTATAAGTCGCTTCGGCATATAAATAGCTGGACTGAGAAATCTATGCAAAAAAACTGTGACTTATATGCCGGAAAATACGGTACATAATTTTGTTCCACCTCATGTATCCTATGTGATGGAAAAGACAATAAAGTTAACTTGAACTTGAAATGTTCCTCCCATCATAGCTTTTCCTCACTCGTCTGTACTTAGACAATAATCCACTGAACCAGTTCCCTACACTGAGGAGTCTTCTGACTGGAGTGTGGCTTTCTTAAAACAAACAAACAAACAAACAAACAAAAAACAGTTTTGTATAATAATAATAATAATAATACAAATTAATAATAATAATAATAATCCCAAAACAAAAAGAATGTTGGTGTCAGGATCTACCTTTTGGGGGTTAGTTTTTACTTTTTGCTAGTTTTTGTATGTTTATTGTAAAGTAAGTGGCTCAGTTGGTAGAGCTGTTGCCTCTCAGCGAGAAGGTTGCCGGAACAAATCCCAGCCGTGTCCTTTCTGGGTGGAGTTTGCATGTCCTCTGCTGCGTGGGTTTTCTCCGGGTACTCCAGTTTCCTCCCACAGACCAAAAACATGCATGTTAGACTGACTGATAACTCTGAATTGTCTCTAGGTGAGAGAGAGAGAGTGATAGTCTGTCTCGTTCGTCTCTATGTGTCCCTGTGATGGACTGGAGACCTGTCCAGGGTGTCCCCCACCTCTTACACAGTGATGGCTGGACATGGACCCACGACCCAAAATGGAAGAAATGGGTAAAAATGATGGACGGATGTTTAGTTTCTGCTTCCCTTGTCTTGCTGTGTCCAACTACACCTGCTCCTTGTTGCCATCAGAGCATCAGGCAGCACGATTAGTGGGTTGCACTGTTGCCTCCTGGGTTCAGTCCCAGTTTGGACATGGGGGTTCTTTCTGTGTGGAGTTTGCATGTTCTCATGGATTTCCTTCAGTCCAAAACAAGACCTGTTTTATAAAATAGATCTATGATCTCTCAATAAGGTTAACAAACAAATAAATGAACAAGGCACCTGCCTCTCATCAGTTCATCTGATGGTCCTCCTGGTCTTCACCTCCTCCGCAGTCCATTATTGTGTTTCCAGGTCTTGTCTGGTTCTAGTCCCCCCATGTTTGATTAGCTCTCTGTATTTCTGCTGCCACGTCAGACTTTTGGGTAATTTTATTTTGCTTCATCGTTTAAACTTTAATGGTCCATTGACATCATCTTACAAATTTGCATGAAATGATAGAAGATATACAGTATATATATTTTATCATTCCACTATGTTCGTTTTTGCGAACAAAATGATAAATTAATGAAAATTCCTTCCAAACTGAGTCTAAAATTAAAAACCGCTTTTCTCTCTGAAAATTCCGACTACAAGTGAATGCAACATATGTGACGTAGGAAGGAGAAGTCTTTAGAACGCCCCATATAAATATTCATGGCGAACAAGAAATAAAACAAAATTATCAATCTAAGTTAAGATTTGAGCTATTTGTCTTTAGTTTTGGAAGCAGGAAGTTAGATGAGCAGAAACAGCAGGTTCTAATTTAGGTCTTGTATGTATTTGACTCTTACCTGTTCAGGAAGCAGGGAGCTCAGTCTGAGGGGAGGCAGCTTTATTTATTCCATTTTTGACGAAGGTCTTACATCTTTTGGGAAAGTGAAAAGGCTCACTTGTTCACTGATGATATTAAAACACCCAAAGGTGACACACCAAACCGGCATTTTTTAAGTTTTACAACAACAACAAAAAAGGCGACCTGGCTGAGAATGAATATGCGTTAATGGCAGATGAAGACTGAAGGTCCTGCTTCCTACGTCCCATATGTTGCATTCGCTTGTAATCTGAATTTTCAAAGAGAAAAAAGGTTTTTATTTTAGACTCAGTTTGGAAGGAATTTTCATTAATTTATCATTTTGTTTGCAAAAACGAACATAGTTGAATGATAAAATATATATATCTTCTATCATTTCATGCAAATTTGTAAGATGATGTCAGTGGACCGTTAAGTTTTTGTCCGAGCTCCTCGTGCTCCTCCTGGATCCGAGCTAACTAAAACCTCACTGTTGGAGCTACAAACCAGAACGCACCTCTCAATCCTTGTTACTTTATAATTAAATACTGCCTGTTTGACTGACGAGGAAATCAACTAAACCGTTTACAAAACCGCAGTTGGCTTTTATTTCAGGTGAGCACGAAGATATTTCCTGTTTTTGTCTGTCGTGTGTAACTGTGTATAAAATGAGAACAAACCAGTTCAGTGAAACAGGCGTTTTGTTCCTTCACCGTTTAATAAGAGCAAAGAGAAACACAGCTGGCAGTCAGAGAACCTGAAGAACAAAGTGTTGAAGGAACATGACCAGAACTCCATGTTGGAAAACTGCTAAACAAAACGCGTCTTTGTCTTATAAAACCAAAATCCACTCGATCCACGTCCCTCCAAACATTCTCACCATGATCTCTGTGTTTTAGTGTTTTTTTTTAGCAGCTTTCATGAAACGGAGCAGAAGAGCAGATGTTCAGGTGTTGGACAACCTTTCCAACATCTTTATTGCTTATAGAAAAAGAGAAGGCATGCAACGTTTTACTTTTTTTTTTTGGTCAAACTTTTCCGTTAGGGATTTTTTGGACAAGGTTTTACAGATGTTTTTTTTAACAATGGCTGAGAACGTTAACTGCCCATGAACCATGTGTTTGAGTTAGCAGAGCTCGATGAGCTGATTTGATTCTGCAGGTGCTGTTAGTCCGAGGTCGCTGACAAGCGTATTCATTCAACCTTTATTTACATATACAGGCTATCCTCGTTGAGCCACGGGGACTCATTTACAAGAGGGACCTGTCTCACTCACACCTAGGGTCAATTTTAGAGTTACCAATCAACCTAACATGCATGTTTTTGGACTGTGGGAGGAAACCGGAGCACCCGGAGAAAACCCACGCATGCACGGAGAGAACATGCAAACTCCACCCAGAAAGGCCCCCAGACCGGCCGGGATGTGAACCAGGGACCTTCTCGCTGAGAGGCAGCAGCTCTACCAGTTGCGCCACTGTGCTGCCAAATAATAAAACAAGTCTCGCACACTGCCCGGGGCAGATCCTCATGACTGGGCCCCATGCGTGTAACTTCTGTGTAACCCGCTGTGAAAATCTGTCCATGCGAGTAAAACCGGTTAAAAATCTTCTGTCATCGAGTTTAGCTTCTTTTGAGTAAGATGAAGAGGATAATTTTATCCAACATTTTCAACACAAAACGACTATAATTCAGTCATTTCTTTAGATATTGTCATTTATATCTAAAGTTAGCAGCTCAACAACACATTGAAAGTTAACTGACCCTGCATGAGATCAAAACCTCATTCACAAGGTTTGTTATTTCTCATCCTAAAGGGATTTATCTTTAAAGTAATTTGATTATAAAGGTTGAATAAAAAAAAAGTTCTGTAGACACAGGTATATGCAGTCCTTTAAATATGCTAAGCCTTAAATTTAAATACATCACTTTTTTTAAAATCACTCAGCCCTCTGTGAATAGCAAACAACCATCAGGGTGCTAACGATCCATCATCAGGCTGATGGTCCTCCTTGATCATGTGAGCAGCTGGTTTCGGCTGTCATCAGCCAACTGGTTGATCCACTGTGAGTGAGAGGGTGCTATTTATAAGACTGAGCTGAATACAGCAGCTCAGACTGAGGAAGTCTTTCGGACGAAAGACGAAACGTTTCTAGTTTTTTTGCCTTTTTTTTTTTTTTGAATGTCCAGAGGACCAGACTTAGCTTTTTTGGATTTTTCTACCTGGATTATTGAGCATGCATCAGGGCTTTTTTTTTTTTAAAATGTTTGACATATATTTTTGAGTTTCAATAAAACCTGTACAGTAGTTCACTATTTTACTAACACATTTTTTTAGTTAACTACAAAGTACGTCCATCTCAGTGGACAAAATGCACAATAGATGAGTTTTAAAAACGTTAATTAGTATGATTAATAACAAAATAACCTTTTTGTGACAGTGTTTAATAAATATTTTTTCTTAAACTCTTCAGCTCTTTCAAAAAGGCGTTCAAAGATCAACTGGACTTTATTTGTAACCGAAAACGTTTCAGCGTCAAGTTTAGTTTTACATGGACTGATCAGGCAGGATGAGTAAAGCTGTTCAACAGCTCCTCCTGGTGGCCAGAAGAAAAATGGTCTAAAAGCAGAGTTGGGCTGTGGTACCACCAGTACTACTGGTGTGGTATTCAGAGACTACAAACTATTTAAATATATATGTAACCAGCATATGCTGAACCACGATGTAAAGATAAAATGTAGAGCAACATAAACAGACGAATGGTTCAAGAAAATGTTTTCTACTCCAAATGAAAACGAAACAAAAGTACATCGAAGCACTTTAGTAGAAACTTTATTTTAAAAAATGTAATAGATGGTTGATCTTTGGGTTAATGGCTACTTAAGCAGCACTAGCCAATTCTATCGGACCAGTTTGCAACAAAAGTGCTAGACCGTCAGGAAATCTGAGTTGTCAAGACTACCGGTACAAGTGGAGCCGTTAGCAAAATCAGATGTAAAATAAATTTTAATGAGTTTTTTTGTTGTCTTCCCAGCTCTATGGTGCTTCCTGAATTAGTCCAATGAAACGGTTAGGTAAGGACCATCAAGAACCTGGTTTGGTTTTTAAGTTAGTTGGACTGGTTTATGTAATACTTGATGTTTGCGGTATCAGTAACGTTATAAAAACAATACAAGCTGTACTACAGCTTTAAAATGTCTCGTACTTAACAACCTTATTTCTTATATTGCAAAAATATTTGAGAAGCACCATCCTCACTCTATCCATCATCTTTATATGCTTCTTTCTTCTCAGGTCACTGGTGCCCATGTCCAGTTATCAGTGTGAGGGGTAGGAGACACCCTGGACAAGTCTCCAGTCCACCACAGGGACAATTATCAGCTTAACATGCATGTTCTTGGTCTGTGGGAGAAAACCCATGCAGCACGGAGAAAACATACAACCTCCACACAGAAAGGTCCCGGGCTGGGGCTTGAACCAGCGACCTGGTTCACTCAGCTCTACCAACTGAACCACTGTGCTGTCCCAATTCACCCCAAGATATAAAATCCACTTCCTAAAACCAATTTTAAAAAATCACATTCATACCAAAACACTGACAAACTTGTAACAAAACTTGAAACGTTTATTTCAAATTTCATCCCGTTTTGTTACAAAAAAAGCCCAACAACGAACCGTTAGTTGCACCTTGGAATGCTCGTCGGTAAATGGACCCAGATGTTCGTCATGATTGTGATCGTTCTGTTCCGGTGGGTTAAAATGGCCGCCACTTGTTGTGAATGATCCCGGAAAACGGGGCTGTAAATGATAAAACCAAGCGGTCCGCACAATTCCTCCAACACCGCCTCCCCATCCGACTCCCCTCGGTCTCCAGACAGCTCCGCTCTACTCCTTGGCAATTGCAAACGGCTTCTCCACCTCGATTTTACCACAGTTGTGGATGACGATGTCTTTAAGAGGTTTGTCTCTGCCATCTGTCTTCGTGTTCTCGATCTTTGCCACCACATCCTGGAAGAAAACAAGAAGGCTTTGTGATTGTTCCGCGGTGATGGAAATTTTAAGGTAAACCATTGCATTTTATTGGTCGTTGGCACCGGGAACACTAGCTTGCAGGATTTATGTTCTTCACAACCCAGAGCTGCCTTGCATCATCCCTCAACTCAATATTCCTCTGAAACAGCAAAGACTCAGTTATCAGTTTTTAACAAGACGTTAATATAAGCATTATATAGTAAGTCAAATACTGTAATTTGAGTTGAAAATGTTTGAATGTTTATTGTCCCAAATTCAAACAGGGATGTTGGATTAGTCCACTCAGCTTGAACGTTAAAATTCAACGTATTGCTAATGATTTTCCGACTGTTAATGTGGGCTAGTGATGGCAGTAGAAATCAAAAGCTTTACTTGTTGTGAACCCTGAAGCACAGTTACATCGGAACACTGCTTCAGAGCCCGTTTTGGTGCAGGAGACGTCACGCGACGTCCGAAACACAAAGTGCTTCGTTGTTGAAATGAAATCACTTGACTGGTTCGCAGTTCAATCAGATAGTTCCCTGGCACTGCCTCTTCTCGATTCCGACAGGTGACTGGTTCAGACAGTTTTGAATTTGGCCGCTGAGTGCGCACTGTGTTTGGAGAGTACTGGTAGGTGCATTTTTACTGTTGTGTTGCCGTGATTGTATCTGCCAGCCAGGAAAAATTTAAAAATTAAAGTCATAACATATGGGAACACTTCCTTCTGCTCGCTCAGGAAAAGATGGTTCTGGCATTCAATGTGTTCAAAACAATAAAAAAAAGAGTAAAGTCCAGCAGTAAAGCTATAATATAGAACAACCAATTCAACAGTATTACAGTAAAATGTTTACGATTTTTGTAGTCATAAGCAAAGGTGGGCAACAAACCGCTAGGGACCGCTAATGCGCTAATCTGCTTATAGCGTACCTAAAGATTTTATCAGCGTTACAGCGGAGTGACTAAGTTTTAGAATTCATAAGCGGATTTGTGCTATTTTTATTTAAAATGCAGTACCGCTAATAACTAATTATCTATCAGTAAGGAAATTATTGGGGATTTTGCTGACTGTCGTAGCTGCTTGTTTACTTCCCCCCCTTAGGGAGGGAGCAGAGAGGAGGGTCGGAGGGGGAGAGGGAGCAGAGGGGTGAACAGACGTGGATCTACCATGTCCATGTAGGCAAATGAATGGGCCCCCAAACAGCATGGGCCCCGCCCCGGCCAGTCACCTACATCACTAACATTGCTGCTGCTTGTTAATGTACATTTAACATAAAAATAATTATAGTTACTATGAAAACGATCATTAAACGCAATACAAAAACCGGTCGATTTCTGTATCCCCCTACTAAAAATGGACTATTCCATCTTGACATCTTCCGGGTCAGAGGTGAACTCGGTGCTAACGTTTATGGCTAGCTGGTTGTGCTGGGGTTACTTGGATAAATCTGCAGAGAACCCCGCTGTTTCAAGCCAAATTAACGCGGCCGGAGGATTTTATTGTGCGTTTTGTGTCGACCACTCGACGGTGAGTCGTTAGTTTTATGTATTTTGGTTACTTTTATGTATAAATGCGGTGGCGACACACCCGTGTATTTGAGATTTAAAAGTGGTCTTAGGGATTAAAAGATCATTCTCTTTTTTGTTAATTTCGTGGCCGAATAGAATATATGTACGTAAAGTATTAAATAAATCCTTTGATTTTTGTAATTTCATCCTTTTAGGATCATTTTAGTTACTTTTCAGTTGGCAGTGTAGTGCAAATATTGCATAACGCTGCCGGCTACCAATTGTCGAATATAAATAGCGGATTAGATTAGCTTCCCCTAATTTTCATAAGACATTTGTGCTTTTGAAATTGTGGACCTAAAAGAATTAATAAGCGTTTTAGAAATTGTGGAACTAATTTTTTGATTAGCGTTGCCCACCACTGGTCATAAGGTTGTATGGGCTCAACTTTTATTTTGACATGACAGCTCCACTACTGGACACATCAGAACACCCACTGGTGTACTGGCTGAACCATCAACACCTGTACCCACATCTGTTCGGTGAATCATTTAAAAAACATGTCGATCTTTACTGTTTTCCACAGGGATTTCTTGTCGTTTCATTATTTCTAGCAAAGATTAAAAACTCCCGACTGTCACAGCAACACAATCACATCAGGACCATGTCAGGTTGGACCAGACATCCTCTGGAACGATGCACATGCATCAGTCTGTGTAAACTTTTAAAACCAAAACAGTCCAAGTGAGGTGATAGAAAGTTGCTACATAAGTGAAACAGTTTTCTACCAGAGTAAAGAAGCTTCTTTAACTCTTCGCTAAAGTTCTTTGGATGTGTGCAGTAAAATATTTTTGCCTGATTTGACTGCAGGTTGCCAGGAGAGGTCGCCGTAACTGAAACTTCAAAAAAATGAACCACTGTTTGAAACGTTTGTCCCAAGTGGTTGGGTGCTTCATAAAAGCTTCATTTGCTCATCACTAGTGTGGGCTTTAGGGTCTTGTCTGTGCAAGTGCAGTCATTAAGGGTGGGGGTCAGAATCCATTCAGAATCATATTTCAAATGTCAAAAATCAGTTCAACTAAAGCGATTCAGGTCTGTCACTGTAATAAAGTCAGAGTCGTTGCAGGGGTTCAGACACGCTGTAGTGTTTTCTCAGCTTTTCCTTCTTGAACCTGAAAAAAATACATCTCTGAAATTAACAGTTGAACCTGAGGAAACAACCATCTTCATTAAAAACATTGAATTTGTGTATACCGGTAACTCTCCAGTGATAAACATGGTGCTAATCGCTGAGCTTTTCTTAATATTAAACTTTTATCTTCAAGTCTTTGGTCAGCAGCCTGCCATTATTGGGAGTTTGACACATCACTTGCACTTTATTATAGATTTTATTTTTTGAAGCATTAGTCATAGACTATTCTATTTGTAAAGTTGTATTTCTTTTTAAAGTCTCTGCATTTCTGTTGCAGTGTTATAGATAAACAACCTTACCAAATAAACCTGATGACTGCAGACGAGAACATCCATGACTTATTTTACTACAATGTTGCAGCGCTCTGAATCAATCGAATCATGACGTACTTAAACATTTCCACACCTACGATTTGCTTCAGGAGCAGTTTGGGCCAACATATCTAGACAAAGACGGACCTCAGAACAAGAAGGGTGATGTGGACTCAAGTGTTTCACTCAAACCCCCAAAACACATGAAGAACTAAAACGTCCTCCTTGAAATGGAGCCATTTTAATGTCCTTTAAGATTACATCCTACTGTATAATGCTTTTAGACTAAGTGTTGATATATAAAGGAGCACTAAAGATAAAGATTAAACCATCAGGTTGTGGGATTACTAATCCAATAGTTGAGTGGACATCTTGCTACATTAACCTGTAATGCCCTCCGAAACAAGAAATATGGTACATTACTTTAAAATGTATTAAAAACAAATTTAAAAATGTTGTGGTCAATATATTTCAGTGCTTGCTCTCCCTCAAGGGCGGACGTCTCCTCTCGGTCTCCACTTTGCTTTTGCTTTGTCTTGTCTGTGAAACTGTCTGAGAGCCTCTCTTCTGCAAAATCTTCTGAATCATAACTATGGACTTCAATTTGGTCAGTTGGTCCCTCAACACAACTGATAACATTTCTTCAACAAGAAGACAGGCTGTAGATGAGACGATTTGCCCTGTTGGCATGCACACAGCTGGATATCTCATCGACTTGAAGACTTGATGATGTGTCTATCTCTGCTGTCATCTGTGGATCTTAAGGACGCATATTTAATTGGATTTATGATAACTGGTTCCTACTTTTTGGATTCGGCTGGTTCCTGGTCTATAAACACAAAAGGAAGACGGCAGCTAATCTGGACCTGGTCAGGCTGCCTGCCTTACATGATGGCTTGGTTCATGTCTCCAGAAACCAGACTTTTGGCTGAATGGATTACAACTTGGGGATTTTCTGAGACCGTAGGTCATTTTTAATTTGGACATTTCTGAAGCGAGTGGACCGACACAGACTGAAGGTAGATGTCATTAAAGTTCTGCCTGTTCCCAAAACAATAGTGTTATCTGACATTAGGCTCCCCGACTGGCCTTGACAGGCCGTCTTAT
>JBBPBX010040358.1:6605-29411 GCA_038048925.1 Garcialebias charrua
AGTGGAAAAGGGGCATAAGCTGTCCGTAAAGTCCTTGATAAAAAAAACACTGAACAAAATAAGTCCAGATAAATGTCTATTAACATGGCGTCAGTAAAAACTGTACTGTGAACGCGGTTTTACGTTGTAAACAAATACGGAGGATGGACCGAGCTGGAAGGCAGTTTTACGACGTAAACGCAATAGAGAATACAGAGGAGGGACGGAGGAAAAGCTTCACCAGCATACCAGTAGGAAATTAACTCTTTTTTTCCCTTCATTATTGCTCCAAATGTATGTGTATTTTGATAATTATGTAGGGTACTGTGTTAGGATAGGCTAAGTGCTTGGTAAAATACAGTACTGTACGTATATGGTTCAGTATGTACGTATGTTCCGACTTACGTCGAAATTCGGTTTATGACGCAGCGTAGGAATGGATCTCCATCGTAAGTCAAGGACCTCCTGTATATGCATACCGGTATGTATGCAGTGGTTTGGGTGGGGGAGTATTTTAATCATTTTCACTTAGCACACTTCAGTGAAGTTCAGGTATGCTTTGCTGTAACTTTGTGTATCTCTCTCTACAGGCTTGCTGACTCTACAAGGCAAACATTTGTAAAGGAAAGAAAAATCATTCTTTACTGTCATGTGGCTCCAAGCGCAGAGAACCATTTGTTCTCGAAATGAACACTAATTTCAAATGCCTGGACAAGACAAACTCACTTTGGGTGACACAGAGACACATAGAAAGAGGCATTATCATTCACCAGTTGCCTTATAAATCCTCAGCCAGTTGTTTTAGTGCTGCTGACTTGGAGGGAGGACCATAAACGTTACCACCATGGACATGTTTTATAGGCCTTATTATTCTGACTAATTGAATGTTTGTCTATATCAAATGAGGTTGGGTCGCCCCTGGAGTATCTGTTTATTGGTTTGTTCACAGGGTTTCTCTCTGTGAGTGTAAACTGCTTCTTTTGGTTAGTCGCACAAAGCAGTGTAGTTCAGTTTTAGCTAGTATTGATAACTGTGTTCAAACATATTCTGGTCAGCTGTTAATTCATAGATGATATCAATCAAAAAATATTCCAATTTTATATCAGAAATAAACAAAAAAAATGGTTCCATCATTAGGTTAAAGCATGTCAGTCTGTAAGAAAAATGATACATCCATCCACTATCTTTATTTCTGGGTTGTGGAGGTCACTGGTGTCCATATCCAGCAGTCACTGTCTGAGAGGTGGGGTACACCTGGATAGGTCGCAAGTCCATCACAATGTCACATAGAGACAGAGAAAAACTTCTACTCTCACTTAGGGAACATTAATTGTTGCCAATTACCTGAATCAGTGTGGTTTTCGTCTGTGAGAGGAAACAGTAGTACCCAGAAAAAAATAATGAAAAAAAAAAACAAACAAACACGCATGCATTTAGGGAACACGCAAACTCCACACAGAAAGACCCCCGGCCGGGAGTGAATGCAGCAACATGTCAAGGATTTAAGGATTTTTTAATTGTCATACCAGCTCACATTTGCATGGTATGAAACCTGGAATCAGGTCGCAGATCAAGAATACTTACAATTAACAAATATGAATAAACAATTAACAACTATGAATAAACTTTCACTGAGAACAGTTTTACCAACTGTGATACAGTTCCACACACAATAAAAACTAAAAATAAGTAATTATACCAATTATTCACTGACCCACTTTTATTTAATAATATATTGATAAGTGTTCTAGCAACCACCAGCAACTAATTTCTTCTTTCACAACAATTGAAAAACATTATCGATGTACCGTAGATATTTATTTTTATATTTAAATCAGCAAAATTGAATGGACATCTCTACCACCATCATCTGAACTTTTTATCTCACTGCAGCGTGCAGCTCTTCTTTATGAGTCACTTAAACTCCCCAAGGAATACTGATTGCATGAAACCAAAGTGGGACTGAGCTTTCTGATCTGACCTGGATTTTGATTCTGTGCAACATTTAGATGCTACCATGAATGCATAAAATGCACAAACGCATTTAGCACAGATATGTTTTTGTCCATATGTTGTATGAGTATTATTGTTTAAGTTCCAGTACCACTTTTTTTTTTTTGCTGAAGATGTTGCGTTATGCTCCCTATCCACATTTAGAATGGCATGCCTTTTATTCATTACCTCCCTCTGTGTGTAAGTGTTCCCAAGTTTTCTAGTCTTTTTGTCATTGTGCCAAGTGAGTGTTGCACTCTGTTAAGTCATTTTGGATTATGTGTCTGCTGCTGAAGTGCTCTAAATAAAAGCACATAAAGGCATATTTATTTTTGCCTGCCTGCGTGTTTCTTAGACATGTGAGTCCACCTGAACACACTGCATTGTGCGACAGTGTATCGTTTGGAATGTATCTTTCGCCAAGTACTTTTTAAGAATTGCAGTCATTCTGAGGATGTCGTCCTTTTTTAATAAGCTACAGCGCACGTGGATTGTATGCCTAGCAGAAAGATATATCTCCTCTGCATCCATGGTCTCAAGCCTGCATAATAATGTCCGCACTAATCTAAAAAGCCACACATGCCGCAGCACTATCTATTTAGAAACTAGATTTATTGCATCTTGCTTGTTCTCCAAGGAGTTGTGCATGTTTGTGTGTTTTGTGTTTGTTTTTTTGCAACTCCGTGTGAGCAAGTGTTGGTCCTTATCTTCAAATCCCCTGCATTTCAGGCCTAGTTTGTGTTTTCAAGGAGATATGTATCTGTTTCTCCGAGGCTCTTCTCAGAGCTAAGAAAATAAAAAAAAGAGTAAAACTACCATGATAGGGTCAGGGTCATTTCCTCCTCCTAATGGCTACTAATAGGTTCTGTTACAGATAATTTAGGTCTAATGATGTAGTTAGTGGCCTCTCACACCTGCCCTGGGTCAGACACTATTGAAGGTTCTCCGGTCAATATGTGTTCAAGCTGAGGGCTGGTGAAATTGGCCTTGACTGTTCAAAAAGTTTACCCACTTGACCAGACAAAGAGAATGACATGAGCTCGGCAGAGTATGTGCTGCATGACTACAACTCCAACCCCTACAGTTAAGACATTATTGTCTCGGTGTTGGAGACAATAATGTCTTAACTGTAGGGGTTGGAGTTGTAGTGTTTAGTGATATTAGTGATATGGATAAGATACTCAAATTAAAACCTGCAAGTAAGTAAAAATCAGCTTTGCCCCTATGATGGTGAACACTTTCAAAACAAATCACTTATTTTACACCAACTTTTTAACCTATGTCACAACCGATCTTTGTTTTGTTTTTATTAATTATCAACTTTATTTTTATTAGGTCCCCGAGGGACAATTCATTTACAGCCAGTAATGGTAGTGAGACAGCCAACACATTCATACAAACTAAAATATAAAACAGGATAAAATAATAAAAATAATTAAAAAAATTAAAAGAATAAAAAGTACTTCCATTACAGATTAAAATAGATGAGACATTTCAGAAGGTACAACTTAATAAGAGCAAACAGTTCTTCCTTGAAAACATTAAGTGAGATTCAAGATAAGAATACTGTACATGGAAAAGGAGATAATATTTAAAACCATTTTTTGTTTAAAAATCCAATGACTGAGGGGATCAAGGAGTTTTTTAATCCATACTAAACCATCTGATGTGTTTTTAAAATCGGCATTAAGACTTTTCTTTTTAAGCAAGCCTATTCTGCTTTCACATGATTTTATCTTTGATCTTAGCTGTTATCTTTATTGATTTTACTTGATTTTATCACTTGTTTTATTTTATTTATTTTTTAAGCAAGCCTAAATCTACATGATTTTATCTTTGATCTTAGTCGATATTATTATAGATTTTATTTGATTTTATCACTTGTTTTATTTTTTACCTTTACCTTGTTACACATTGTAGCACTTTGAGATTTTTATTAATGAAAAGTGCATTATAAATTGAATTCATTATTATTATTATTATTATTATTTTGGTTTTGAATAGCACATATAAATTGTTTAGATAAATTGCTTCACAATGAAAGTCCTTGTTTCAAAAGTTGTTGTATATGTAGAGTTTGCATGTTCTGCCTGTGCATATATTTTGTGTTTTGTCTCAAAGTCCTCTCCTTCAGTCCTAACATGGGTATGGCAGTTCATTGATCTGTTACTGAGGATGACTGTTGGTGTTCTTCATATTTATGTGGTCATGTGACAGACTGGCCACTCGGTCAAGGATGGCCTCACTTCTCTTGCCTGCTAGAGTTAAGCACAAAATTGTGAAGACAACGACATTTGATGGATAGTTTTTATTACTTCAGATCTATTAATGCATCACCTCTTGTCATCCTTGCAGGGCAAAAATATGTAATTTTAGACCCAATGTTTAATTTTTTCACATTTTTTTTCTTTTACCCCTTCTTTATCCAGGTAGTCTCATTGGGCCACGAGAACTCATTTTCAAAAGAGACCTGTTTAGGGAGCAGATGGTGGGGGGTTAAGGGCCTTGCTCAGGGGCCCAGAGTGGGGTTTAAATGAGGGTGGAGGTAGATGTGGGTGTTTCACCTTTTCCACCCACATTTTTTGATGATGCTGGTAGCGGGGCTTGAACCGGCGATCTTCTGATCACAGGCCCACCATCTCTAACCACTGCGCCACCACTCCCACTATATGAAAATGAAAATAATTAATGGACAATGTGTGATAAAAAGGGTGTTTTATTTACAAAATGGAAAAGGGAAACTGATGTAATATGCCCTTCTGTCTGCTTCCTTTGTATTTGGGTGTCCTTCTTTTCCTTTTCTGCTTCGTGTGTTTTTCACTCTGCTCCATCATTCTTCACTCACTCCTCAGCCTGTCTCTTCAGCCACTGATCATTCACACCTGTTCCCAATAATAATTATCCCAGGTGCACCCATTTGTCTCTCTTCCTTGCTACTCAAATGCCCGTTCATTGTTCTGTAAACCCTGCAGACATCCCGGTCCTCTCAGTCTGTCTGATGCCTGTTTCGCTCTGTGGCCTGTCGTGTTTCTGCCACCCTGATTACTTATGTAAGTTTTTTGTGCCTCGCCAGTCTTTGTTTTGAGTTTAATAAATAATTTTATTTAAACTCCTGAGATTTACTTGCATGCCTGCAGATGGGTCTAAAAACTGAGGCTCACGACAGAAACAAGAAGCAGAGATCAGTGGGGAAAGAGGTATGGTGCGTGCGAGAACAGCCTGATTAAGAATACAGAAGTCCCTCACTACTTTGCAGTTCATTTTTCTCCAACTTGCTCTATTGTGATTTTTCAAAGGACGATTGGAGATACACAGTTGGCTGATAAACGGATGAGCCACATGATCAGCATGGAATTGTTATTTAAATAATTTATTTTAAATTATTCAGTGCTTGCTGCACCTGTGTGCAGCCCACAGCTGCAGGAGAAGCTCCCTCCTGCAGCTGTGGGCTGCCCCTGTCCCTCCTGCAGCTGTGGGCTGCCCCTGTCCCTCCTGCAGCTGTGGGCTGCACCTGTCCCTCCTGCAGCTGTGGGCTGCCCCTGTCCCTCCTGCAGCTGTGGGCTGCCCCTGTCCCTCCTGTCCCTCCTGCAGCTGTGGGCTGCACCTGTCCCTCCTGCAGCTGTGGGTTGCCCCTGTCCCTCCTGCAGCTGTGGGCTGCACCTGTCCCTCCTGCAGCTGTGGCTGCACCTGTCCCTCCTGCAGCTGTGGGTTGCACCTGTCCCTCCTGCAGCTGTGGGATGCACCTGTCCCTCCTGCAGCTGTGGGCTGCACCTGTCCCTCCTGCAACTGTGGGCTGCACCTGTCCCTCCTGCAGCTGTGGGATGCACCTGTCCCTCCTGCAGCTGTGGGCTGTACCTGTCCCTCCTGCAGCTGTGGGCTGCACCTGTCCCTCCTGCAGCTGTGGGCTGCACCTGTCCCTCCTGCAGCTGTGGGCTGCCCCTGTCCCTCCTGCAGCTGTGGGCTGCACCTGTCCCTCCTGCAGCTGTGGCTGCACCTGTCCCTCCTGCAGCTGTGGGCTGCACCTGTCCCTCCTGCAGCTGTGGGATGCACCTGTCCCTCCTGCAACTGTAGGCTGCACCTGTCCCTCCTGCAACTGTGGGCTGCACCTGTCCCTCCTGCAGCTGTGGGTTGCACCTATCCTTCCTGCAGCGTGTCATATCTCTGTGCTGCAGTGGAGAAGTGAGTGTGGCCAAGAGTGCTGGCTGGTGGCAGACAGCAGAGATCATGACATGCTATGCTCTTAACACATTTAGGGTTTAGAAACATTGTTAAGAAACTTGCAAGAGTGTGGGAAGGGGTTCAAATGTATGTATACATGCAGTACATGCATGCATACATACATACATACATACTACTATTCCTACTTTGCAGTTTTGCCCTTATCGCAGGGCTTCGCAGAGCTTCAGGGTACAGATCCTCTGTGTTAAACGAGGGACTACTGTATTGCTGAACGGAAGGAGACGCTCTTACTTTGTCTTGTGATTTTTTTCCCTTTTTCTCAGGTGTAGATGGTTCCAGAACCAGACGAATAATCCAAAGAGAACGCCCAAGAGGTAAGTAGTCATTTGATGGAAAGTGACAGGCAGGACCAGAAGAGAACAGCATATGTTGATATCTTCAATACTCATGCAGGAGAAGAAGCATCATGGTTGGAGGACCAGATGGATGAGGACAGTTTCTTAGTAGATCAGGTTGTCAGACAAGATGCTCAGGATGAATACACTCATCTGTTGGTGTGAGTGTTAATCTTAATGATATTAGTTAAATATAAAACTGTTACAATGAGCTCTACTAAAATCCAGTTTACATGCAGTTGCTATGATCTCATGAGCCCCAGAATATTTATTCTAGCAACTCTAAAATTGTGACCTTTTGTGTTCGTGGGTCTCAGTAATGACAATGTCCATCACTCATGGACATTCACTGTGTTCTGATATCAACAGTGATGACAAGTTTCAAAATCTTACTAAAATATTATGTGGCTCTGGGACATATTTTGAAACTCTAGACACAAAAACCTGAACAACTCAAACACGTATAAAGGTGAATGAAAAATTCCCTTAATGCTGTATTCAAATAATGTTCAATATCGGCTGGAAAACAAATGTCAGCATGCTGAATGAATTTCCATCCATCCATTTTCGTCCGCTTATCCGGGGTCGGGTCGCGGGGGTAGCAGCCTAAGTAGGGAGGCCCAGACTTCCCTCTCCCCAGCCACTTGGAGCAGCTCCTCTGGGGGAATCCCAAGGCGTTCCCAGGCCAGCCGAGAAACATAGTCCCTCCAGCGTGTCCTGGGTCTTCCTCTGGGCCTCCTCCCGGTGGGACATGCCCGGAACACCTCCCCAGGGAGGCGTCCAGGAGGCATCCTAACCAGATGCCCGAGCCACCTCAACTGGCTCCTCTCGATGTGGAGAAGCAGCGGCTCTACTCCGAGTTCCTCCCGGATGACTGAGCTTCTCACCCTATCTCTAAGGGAGAGTCCAGACACCCTGCAGAAGCTGGCCATTGGGACATGAATTAATGAATTTAAAAGTGACAAATAATTAATCTTTAGTCCTCAAGAATAAACTACAATGGTCATGGTGTTTGGAAGAACGATAATGTCTGAAAAATTGATGTTCCACTCCAAAACAGAAGACGGAAGCAAAAAAAAGAAGTAAACAACAAAAACAAATTTAAAGCCAATGGGAACATAGCACAGAAAACACAATGCCAAGGACACAAACAGTAAGGAACAGTATAAATCAAGAACCAAAATCAAGGACTGATCTGCCATATATAACTACATGCCCTTTGAGGAGGAACTTCCACAGACAGGAACCAACCTAGAAGTCAAAGTAGAACCCATAAATAGATCTGATGTGCAAAGACATCATTCTTGAGTGGACCTCAAGAGTCTTCTGCGATGACACATACCTTGTGTACCACCTGTCAAGTACAATGATAAATTATTTTTCATTGTGTTCCTTTTTTTGTCAATTCTTCCCATGATTTGAAAGTTGATTTTAATTTTTGTTGTCTGATGAATGGTTGCGGGTGCAGAAAATAGGGTTTGTTGTGCCAAGCCCCAGTGTAAAATCAATCTTATTCTAAAATAAACACAAGTCTGCTGTGTCTCTGCTGCATTTGGTAAAACCACTGACCTGCTGCAGACATGGGTCTAACAATGGCAAGATTTAATGGCTGCTTGCATTTTTAGAGTATGCCACAGTGATTTATACCCTGTATATCTCTTGAGAGTGTTCCTTTTGAAACAGTGTGTATTCTGAAAAATGTGGAACTGTCTTTTTTTAAAAGTTGTACACTACTTTTTGAGTTGCATGACAAGACGATTTAATAACACTGTATCTAGCCAAAGCTTCTCACATAAACATGGAAAAATAAATAAATAAATACTTGAACA
Source organism: Garcialebias charrua (assembly GCA_038048925.1). NCBI lineage: Eukaryota > Metazoa > Chordata > Actinopteri > Cyprinodontiformes > Rivulidae > Garcialebias > Garcialebias charrua. The sequence goes on from JBBPBX010040358.1 coordinate 14,980, forward strand.
ACATACTATTAGGCTTGTCACGATAACAAATTTTGCTAGGCGATTGAAATTATTGCAATATATTATAATATTGCTTGAAATTTGACAATATTAATTATTGTCAAATGTAAGAAGACATTTTTTATTTGTTTTGTATGTAGTACCTATTTTCCAACCACCAGATGGTAGTACAAGACTGTTTGAACCTAAGGATGGATAGTAAGGGAGCGAGCATTGTGTCCCTTTAAGACAAATGGGAGGGAGGCCCCTTGACGTGACATGGACTGTCTCTCTTTTGTTCTCAAAATGGTGGACACTGTGTGGTTTGAGCTCTTTAGCATAACATTTTTCGCACAAAGCTTTTCATGAAAATCAACAAACAATTTCTCAGTTTCTTTTTGCAGAGAAAAACTTTTTACACAAAGGCACATGTTTCAACCGTGAATTTTGGAACTTCGACAAGACAGTTTTTTTTCCCTGAGGTCGGTCTGTTAGCTTAGCTCGTACCTTTAGCTTTTCAGCTTAGCTGCTTTTAACAATCCAAAAATGTGATTTTGAACGTTTAAAATTGATATTAATGAGAAAAGGGAAAGGGAGGGGTCAGTGAAGAGCACTGGAGTTGTCATCCAGTGTCTTCAGTAAAAGAGAGACCCAAAGAAAGGATTAAGCCGATAAAAAAAATGAAGTTGATCATTTTCAAAAAAGGCGTTCAATACAGATAATTGATAATTATCATTTATCATGTGTTTAATTGATTTATTGTTTACTGCGACGGGACTAGACTTATATTAAAAATAACAGATTTTTTTTGTTTTTGTCCTTATCAAATTACTGTTAGATATTTGATCATCCAAGGATTGTGAAAGTAGTAGCTCAGTGGTGCTATAATCTTGTAATTGCTGAAGGTCCAAGCCCAGATTGCATTAAGGAAGACATCCACCTTAAAACAATTGCAATGTTTCATCCAAATTTGTTTGAAATGGGAGGAGCCAAAACAACATTATACCACGCCAGGAAAATATAGTTCCTCTTGTCAGTATTTTTCTTCAGAGTAATTAATAATGAATTTACCATTTGTCTAATGTAACACCCCCCCACCCCACCCCCCACACACACACACACACACACACACACACGCACGCACGCACGCACGCACGCACAAACACACACACACACACACAATGTCATTAACTCTTTCGGAAGCATTAAAGAACACTCACGTCCACCTGGATGAAAAGAATCAGAGTTGCAACAATTATTATTCAGCATGTTAGCTGTGGGAAATAAATAAATAAATAAATAAAATTTGGGGACCATCTTTTGCATCCAATCATAAGTATGGAGGTTTATTGACTATGGCTGTACGTTCATTTAAAGCTGGCACCTGAAAAAAAAAAACATTCATTTAAAAATGTAATTTATCTGGGTTGTTCTCACTTCACCATTTAAATAAGTTATATTGAATTAACTGCATATGCAATAACCCTATTTGTTCAGTCTATGCAGTGTCCTGAAATGATTGTCATTGTAAACACTAACATAAACTCCATTAAACTGAATAGATGTTTTTATAGCTTTACTCAGGTACAAACATTTTTTTAAAAAAAACCAAGTTATTCACACACAACAAAGTTGTTTTCTTAGAGATAACTTTTTGCTTGTAGAAGAGAAAGAAAACGGATAAATAAATACATTTCTTTGTCATTAAAATGTTTCTGCTGGCAACTACAAGCAAGCATCTTACTTGGCTCAGCTCAAAGGTAACAGTATGTGTCCACCAGTGGCTCTAAAACGCACTAATTAACACATAAAGCTTGTTTCTTTTATTTGTGTGACTCCTACCCGTTGCCAGGTTACCAGACTCCAAGAGGACAATAAGTTTCAGTTTTGTTTGAGAACAGTAACATTTACAAAATAACCAATTGAATTCAAAAGATTGTCATTTTTACACTTTCTTGTATAGACTGGACGCCAGACGAATCATTTTAATTAGTAAGCTGGACACCATTTACAGCTATGGTGACCACACAGGCATAGCAGCAGCAGTTCTGACTCCTTTATCTACCCCAGCACTCAGTTGTTGCAGTGAACATTATACTGTACTTTAAATTTAATTTGACTTCTGAATACTTGTAGGCAAAAACACAGTTGGACAGGTTGAATAAAGCAAGTATGGAAACCCATGTATACGCCTTGACTTTTAAAACTGTACACATTCAGCAGCACATGTGCAGTGTGTGATACTGACAGTACTTGGATGGCAAGCAGACCTTACTCCACATTTATTCGGCGTGAATCCCTTAGGTCTGACTTTATACATTAATGCTCAGTCATTCATTAGTATAAGCTGCATGTCTCAGTAAAATCCACTCTATCTAGATCTCTCTCTCTCTCTTTCTCCAGCTCCCATCACTTTCCCTGACACTAATGTTCAGGTAATAAGTATTAGCAAATGGAATGTCTTTCATCACTGAAATATTATTTATTATTTTCTCTTGTGTGCCGTTCGTTCTCACATCACTTGACTGTATTACCCAGAAACCTCCACCGGGCCATAGTCACCTGTTTGTGTTAGGATTATCAAGAATAAGATTTCAAGGGAATTAATTTAGACAAAAAACATTTGTGTTTCATTTTATAGTAATTACTGTCGCAGTCCTAGATATGACAATGACCAAATTGAGGACCAGTAATAGGAGAAAAATCCATTTAGAGTAATTTTATAGAAATGTAGGATGATCAAACTAAACATTAAGACATAAAAACCTGAAAGTTATGCACCATAACTCATGTTCCCTGAAGGAAGGGAACGAGGTGCAACATACTTGCTATGGGAATTGCGCCCCGCGCGATTACCTGAAGGAATATACTCACGCCTTTACGGCTAGGGGCGTCACCGCCGCGCCAGAGGCCCCGCCCTCTGGGTACTTAAGCGGCCTGCGCCCCTCCATCTTTCTCCAAAATTGCACTTCACCGAGCTTTCAGCATTGAAAAGGGCCAGCTATGTTGCACCTCGTTCCCTTCCTTCAGGGAACATGAGTTATGGTGCATAACTTTCAGTTCCCTTTCAGTTGGTCTCTCGGTGCAACATACTTGCTATGGGAACGTAATCCATTCACGCCCTTGAAATGCTCAGCAAAGTACAAGTGAGAACATCCGTCCTAAAGGACAGGCATCCCTCAGCTACCGTCTGCAGGGAATGCAGAAGGCACATGCTAAGAGGAAAAATGCCAAATGCAAGAAACACCAACATGATGTTTCCACTAGGCATATATATGTATACACCAACTAAAGACGGCTTAAGCGTGCTCCATCAGTGTGAAAGCTTAACACCCCCTTTTTCTCAATGGAACATCCTGAGAAAACAGGAGGAAAATACTGGACCCACGATGTCACAAGAAAACGGGTGACCGATGTAGAGGTAGAAACTCATGCCAAGCACAGGGTAACGTCACAAGTCCTTTTTACTCTGTTCTTTGATTTTGGACAAAGAAACCAAAGCATCAGGCTTTCAGCCAGATCCCTTCAGAGGCCAGGCTGAAAGTTGCCACAACTCTGGACGTGGGTATAGAAGCTGTCCACGCGCCTGAGTCCGTAGGTCACTGTGAGGAGGCAATTGCCATGGTATCCCAGATAGCATTGAAATCAGCTCTGGGAACCACGTCTTATGTGGCAACCTTGGGGCTATGAGAATCAAGGAGAGAGCTCCCTGACGTACCCGTTCCAATGTTGCCCAGATCAGAGGGACAGGTGGAAAGGCATAGTAGAGCACCCCTGCAGGCCAATCATGTGCCAGAGCATCCATACCCAATAGAGCGTCTGCTTCCCTCAAGGAAAAGTAGAGGTCACAGTGCGAGCTAGCTCTGCAGGCAAACAGGTCCACAGAGGCTTCCCCAAATCGTGACCAGACCTGCTCCACAATTCGTGGATTCAGGCTTCATTCCAATGCCAAAAGGGGTCCTCTTGACAGGGCGTCCGCCCCATAATTTAGTTCACCGGGGACATGAGTCGCCATAAGTGACAAGATTCTTGGAGCACACCATGTGAGCATCCTTTGTGCCAATCCTAGGAGGGCCCGAGACCTTGTCCCTCCTTCTATGTTGATGAATGACACTGTGGTCCTGTTATCTGATTTCACCAGGATGTGTTGTCCAGCAATCATACCTTTGTTGAATAAATATTTTAGAGACAGGAATACGGCTAACAATTCCAGGAAGTTGATATTCAATCTTGCTTCCTGTTCATTCCAAAGGCTGCGGGTGTTGTGATTTCTACAGATCGCCCCCCATCCAGTTTTTGAGGCGTCCGTCGTGATGACCACACGAGATGACACCCTTCCCAGTGAGACCGCTTCCGTGAAAATGGACAAGTCTCTCCAGGATTCCAGGCACTCTAGGTCTATCCTAACCTTCTCTGCCTGATTAGGCAAGTCAGGTTGTATTCGTTAGTTTAGCCATACTTGTATGGGCCGCATTTTCAGTAATGCGTGTGGCACACAAGGAATGGCTGCCGCCAAGAGGCCTAAGAGGCGTTGGCAGGTTTTGACATGGACCCGTTGGTCCAGTTTAAATTTTTCCAGGCAACGGCGAATGGAGGAAACTCGTTCCTTCGAGAGCCATGCTCTGTTGAACGGTGTCGATCTGCACTCCCAAAAATATGGTAACACGCGATGGAGTCAAATCGCTTTTTTGTAGGTTTATGACAAAACCAAGAGACTCCAGGTGAAGAATCACCCTATAGGAGTGTGACTGAGCTTGCTTTCTACTTTCAGCTAGAATCAGCAGGTCATCCAGGTAATTCATGACCCTAAGTCCTTGATTACTAAGAGGGGTCAGGGCTGCATCCAGACATTTGGTAAATATGCGCGGAGCAGTCTTTAAACCAAAAGGTAAAGCTTTGAATTCATAAGCGTTTCCCTCGAAGGCAAAGCTGAGAAACTTCCTGTGTTTCCTCCATATGCCTATATGAAAATATGCATCTTTTAAATCCACGGTACACGCGTAGTCTCCAGGTCTCACAGACTGGAGAACTTGCCGTAGTATAAGCATCTTGAATTTAAATCTTTTAATCCTCTTGTTGAGAAATCCACAATTGAGGTGGCTCGGGCATCTGGTTAGGATGCCTCCTGGACGCCTCCCTGGTGAGGTGTTCCGAGCATGTCCCACGAGGAGGAGACCCAGAGGAAGACCCAGGACACGCTGGAGGGACTATGTTTCTCGGCTGGCCTGGGAACGCCTTGGGATTCTCCCAGAGGAGCTGCTCCAAGTGGCTGGGGAGAGGGAAGTCTGGGCCTCCTTACTTAGGATGCTACCCCCGCGACCCGACCCCGGATAAGCGGACGAAAATGGATGGATGGATGGATGGACTATTTCTATCTGAACATGTGATTATTGACCTGCCATTGTGTATCTGTTCCTACCAAACCCAGCCGGTCAAAGCAGATGGCCACTTGTCCTGTGCCTGGTTCTGCTAAAAGTTTCTTCCTCATGAGTGAGTTTTTCCTTTCCACTGTCACCTTCATGCTTGCTCAAGATGAGAGTTCTGTGATGGATTTAAATTCAAAGCAGTCTGCTCCTCAGATAAATGATGTTAAATTATTATTTTTATATATGAATGTTTCGGTTCAGTGACCTGAGATTACTTCTGTTGTGACTTTGTGCTATATAAATAAACTGAATTGACATTGAATTCAAATTGAATAAGCTATATATTTGGAATCGCCATTTTGTAACATACAATACCAATTTAAAAGTTTCAACAAATCTCAGTCTCATTGTAAATCACTGTGACTGGTCATTCCAGCCATCAGCCATCTGTTAAATATATTGTAATATTTATCAATCAGATAGAAAGTTACTGTATTTAGCAACATAATTCACTTCACTTCAGTTCAACTCAAGCTCTGTCCATTCTACTTCAGTTTGTTTTTTATAAGCTAAACGTCCATCATTAAAAAAAGAAAAAATAAATATATTAAACTGTGAAACATTTTGAGATCAGATAAACAAAATATATTTATAGCAATGGCGACGGTTGAAATGTCTGACCAATTCTGCATCCACAGCAAACAGACAGAATATTGGCCCTCATGCACGAAAATGTTCGTATTCTTATCCTAAATTTCTCCTACTTTTGTTCGTACGGAGTGTTCGTACGAACATGCCACGTCAGATCCAACAACGTCTTCTATCCACAGGAAACGTGTGTATATGAGCTGTGTAAATAATGATGAATCCCACCTGTTCTATTCACCTGCTCGTGCACGCGGGAGGTCATTTACATAATTCCCACCCCTCAAAACACCATATAAGGCCACGTTTCCTGCCTTCTGACAGCAGGAAGTATCCATTCATTCAAACTCAAGAAGTAAAAGGAGGAACTTCACGCGTTCGGAGTTCTGCTCTCAGTGGCGCGGCTACCCCCCCCCCACCCCCCGCAAGTGTCGGATGGTCAAATATCTTTAATTTTACTGTGTTACATTATAGTTTCACTTATTCAGAAGAGTGGCACCGCTACCCCCCACCCCCCCGCAAGTGTCGGATGTGGTTTTGAACAGAAGCATTAAAATGTCTCGAAACTACAGTTAACTTCATATTAATATTGTAGTGCATATCTTTTGTCTCCCGTGGGTCGTCCAGTATCAGAAATCAAGAATAAATGGTTTGATCTGAAAATGGCTTCAAACATCGCCGCAGCACAGACAGGAGTGGTCAAGGAATAGTCTGAGATGGATGGTCAATAAATGCCACGCTGCGCAAGATGCGTGCCAACATGTTTTGCAGCACAAAGCCCCGCATCCTTTCTGTGCGATGTTGGAAACAAAAACCCCTGTTCCTGGACTCAGAGTGCACGTGTGTCGCAGAAAGTGGTCCAGACTGGTGGGTCTGCTGGTCTCACTGGTCTAGACGCCTGCCCCCCCCCCACCGCGCTTCTCCTCCATAGCAGCTCGGTTCTTCAGTGCGCGCGGCTCACGGCTCCATCGCCTGCACAACGCGGCGCACGGAGCTGAGGGCGAGGTGATGGAGGCGGAGGAGGGGGGAAGAGGAGGTGGGGGTGGCACACACGCGCAGGTTCCACTCGGCTCGGAACAGATCGGTACTTTGGGCACTTCTTTTTTATGTGTGGCTGAGAGGGACGCACGGTGGAGAGCAGCGCGCGCTCAGCCAACACGTCCTGGAGTCAGGCATGAGGACGTGTTGGGTCAGCAGCTTCTCTCATGCGCGCTCCTCCTGGTCATCGCGCAACCACATTCTGCAGGTTATATTTCGAATCAGATATAATAATCTATTGCTCCGATGGTGTTCGCACAGCAGTCCAGCAATAGCATGAAAATCAGTCTTAATTCGTACTTGTTCTGCGGCGGTGTATGGGGATTTTATGTACCTGGGTGTTAATATGAGGAGCGGCTTTGATGACCAAGGGGAGCGCACGACTCACTGAAGCCTGCGCGACACACCAGACAAATTAAACTTAAAATTATAATTCTAGTTCAAACAGAATAACCTATTGTCAAAAACAATTGTGGTGCGTGACTTTTTTAAACTCAAAATATTTTCTAAATAACGAAATATGAAGTTATTAGTGGAGAAATCCCGTCTGGATGACAGCAGACTGACGCTCCTAAAATATACGACAGGTCCGGACCACTCGTAAATTTTGTTCGTATCTGAAAAAATTCGTAGGATACGAAAACATTGTTGAATGCCACAAATGATCCTAAATCACTCGTACAAACAGTATAAGAACAAATCTGTGCGTACGACCGGTTCGTGCATGAGGGCCATTGTGTTTCATGACTTTTTGCTGTGATGCAACTCTCGTTTAGGAGCAGATCTAAACTCTTCAGTGATTTTCACTTGTGACATTTCAAACAAAATACTTTTTTGTTTACCAGAACACATTCATCTTGTTTGCTTCATCCACTCGTCATTTACTTTTTTTTAAACCCCCTAATCACAAAACACCAAATCCATAGGAGAAAAAAAAGTTAGACCAAAACAATGTTTTTGGTTCTATATGTGAACTTTGTCTTCATGCAATGGTGATGAGCAGATTACTGTGAACTAAAGGTAACTTGCCCATTATCTAGGAAGAACTATTCATGTATTTGAAATTGTGTGATTGATGTATTACTATCAGTTCAGTACATTTGAATCCACCATACCTGAGGGTTCAATGAACAAGAAACAATCCAATGTTATGTTCTTCACAACTAGGTGACCTACTCCTTAAATATCTCAACAAAACGTCTGACATCTTAAAGTAGCATTTTACAGGTCTGCAAGGAGTTAGAAAAATGGCATTTGTGAAGAAGTCATCCAAATGTCTCCACGGGATCTTGTGGCTTTTTAAAAATGCTCAGCTTCTTCATGTGTCGTGCAGCATTATTACTTTAGCTTTGAACATGTGCAACCTTTTTTTTTTTTTTTACAAAATTGTCAAAGTCTTTGTAGGCATCTCCAACTCATCTGGGTCTTTACTGCTGTAGTAAAGCCCTATTTGCATGGGATTAGTTTTACCCAGGGACCACATGTAAAAAACGAATTACTCCCCAACATCTGTTTATTTTTTATTTTTTATGTGGCACATTCGCACATGATAACCAAAGCCTGAGATTTTGCTGAAATTTATGGACATCTTCTGGACATGATGTTAACGTGCTGCATATTGCGTAACATTCACTTGTGTGTTCAGTGCATGATGTGAGCCACCATTTGCATATGATTTTGCTCCTTCTCTTCAGCCCATTTTTATTTTTATTTTATTTTTGTGACCGTTATGGGTTGATAGGCTTTTGCTGGTCTGGGACGCAAAAGGCTTTTTATGCATGCCAATGCAGCCTCCATTGTTGAAAGCAAATAAAAATGTGCCCAGGAAACAAACTACAAATAAAAAAAAATAAAGCCTAATTACGTATCAGATCCCACCCATTTCTGTCCAAATAACTGAGATGCCTATTCACATCGGATTGGAATTATCACAGGACCTGGGAGTTCAGTTAAACATAGTGGGTAATTTGCAAGGTAATTTTTACTTGACAAATTGCAAACGTCCGATTCAAACGGAATTAAAAGCACAGAAAATCTCCATAATTATTACAAATAGCATGTAGACCCTAGGTAAAACTAGTCCCGTGTGAATAGGGCTTTTAACTCTATTTGAACACCTATCTAGTACAGATGGATTTAAGACTAGATGATTCCCTTCAAATTGCCTTTCCAACAAGTTTTGATTTTGTTTGTTTTATATTTTATTTCACCACAATATCCCACTGAGATCTAACTTCTTTTGTTCAGGAATCCTGCTTCCTGCATTGCTGCATTGGTATGTATGGGACATGACGGAAAGAAAGAGATGGGTCAGCATTACTTAACACAGCCATTTAAATGCACATTCTGTCTCCGGCTCTAATAAATGCACACACTGCCACATGCACACATTCACATTTCCCCTCACATAACCACATACAGGGTTTTGTCTTGTCTGCCATAACTTTGAGAAATACAGTAATCCTTTGACAATTGTCGCGCACGTGTGTGTGTGTGTGTGTGAGTGTGTGTGTGGTGGAGGCAGACAGAATGCTAGCGTTTGTGCATATACATATACAAAAATGTGTGTCTGTGTGTGCATCTTCCATATCCTCTGTCAGCACATCGTGTCAGGGACTAGCGAGGACTTTCAGAAATGCAGGCACAAGCATATCTTATTTGGATTATGTATAAAACACTGATCGAGGCCGTCTGCTCACATCAATCAGGAGAGCAAGAGGTGGAGGGAGGCAGGAACAGTGTTGGAGAGAGACAGAAAGAACAAGCGGTAGGATGTGCAAGTTAGTGGGGTGAGACAGGAGGAGACAGCAAAGGTACAGAGGTAAAACCTGACAATATCTACAAGTACAGGTGCAATTAAATATGCAGAAGGGAAGGGGTAGATCACTGAGATGGGACTTTAAGATTTAAAGAGAAAGTGAAGAAAAACGAGGAGAGAGATTAACAAAGGTGCGGCGGTGAATGAGAATCAGTGTACAGAGCGGCAGATTTATCAGAGAAATAGAGAGAGATGAAAGTAAAACGAGGGTGAAGCAGAACACTGGGAAAGAGAGACGGTGGAGGAAAACAGAGGGGAGGGATAGCCGGGAGGGTTTGATTGATGGGCTGTAGACAGGGCCTGTCGTTCTCTAGAGCAGAACCACTTCAGCACTGGACACCCGCCAGACACTGCAGCCCAGGAGAACCCTGTGCACGTGTTTGTGGGGGTGTTGTGTGTGTGTGTGTGTGTGTGTGTGTGTGTGTGTGTGTGTGCGTTTGATTATGTCCCATTTGGGGTCTTCAACACGTTTACACACCAGTCATTTGGGGACACCTTGGCAATTGGGGACCAAAACCACGGTCCCCAATTAGAAAACCATATAATCGCATTCAGCATGCTCCAAAATGCATTTTAAACCAAAAATCTCAAACGTCCCAAAAAGTCATCAAAATAGGTTTTTTTGTGTATGTGTATGACTTCTCCCCTCGTCTCCCCATAAAATCTGTGTATACCTCACTGTTGCCCCTTGTGGGAGTGTATAGAACAATGTGACAATGACAATGGGAACCTGCCCTGGGGCCTCAGAGGAGCCTCATCTTGGGATTAGTCTAACAAAGGCCTTAAGAAACCCCCTACTTGTTTTTGTATTGAGCGCTTGTTCTGATTTTATCATGTCCTGGATGACTAAGAATCTTCACCAGCAAACCCCCTACTGTTAAGAGGGGGGTGCGATTTGCAAATTTACATAGGCATGTTGGATGTTATCTCAGGCTTTTTAAACCTGCTCACTCACCCTCTTGGAATAGAGAATGCTTTTTGGATGAGAAGTTAAACCTCTTCTGTTACAAATAAAAGAATCATTAAAATAGAAACTGAAAATATAAGTAGGACCACATAGTAACCCATGTTTTGCCTGATATTAAAAGTTTTTTTAACAAATGAATGGTCACATGGATTAAGCAAAAATTAAAACTATTCTAAAAAACTGATAAAAATATTGTCTTTTGAAGGTTATAATCATAGTGTCAGCAAATTAGCAGCACTATATTCTTCAATACGGTTTTAACATGTCAAAAACTTTGTATACTAATTACTGTAGTGATTTACATAAACTTTTTAGAAATGTTTGCCTATAATTTATTATCAAAATATATTCCTATTTCCATTTCTCCACCTATCATGGTCTGTATAGCAATGTACATTTAAATGATGATGTTACAAAACTAAATTAACTGAATTCTTTGAATTGATCAATATGTATTTGAAGTATGTTTTTATCATCCATCCATCCATCCATCTTCTTCCGCTTATCCGGGGTCGGGTCGCGGGGGTAGCAGCCTAAGTAGGGAGGCCCAGACTTCCCTCTCCCCAGCCACTTGGAGCAGCTCCTCCGGGGGAATCCCAAGGCGTTCCCAGGCCAGCCGAGAAACATAGTCCCTCCAGCGCGTCCTGGGTCTTCCTCTGGGTCTCCTCCCGGTGGGACATGCCCGGAACACCTCACCAGGGAGGCGTCCAGGAGGCATCCTAACCAGATGCCCGAGCCACCTCAACTGGCTCCTCTCGATGTGGAGAAGCAGCGGCTCTACTCCGAGTCCCTCCCGGATGACTGAGCTTCTCACCCTATCTCTAAGGGAGAGTCCAGCCACCCTGCGGAGAAAACTCATTTCAGCCGCTTGTATCCGAGATCTTGTTCTTTCGGTCATAACCCAAAGCTCATGACCATAGATGAGGGTGGGAACGTAGATCGATCGGTAAATTGAGAGCTTTGCCTTTTGACTCAGCTCTCTCTTCACCACGACAGACCGGTACAGCGCCCGCTTCACTGCGGACGCTGCACCTATCCGCCTATCGATCTCACGCTCCAGTTTTCCCTCATTCGTGAACAAGATCCCGAGATACTTAAACTCCTCCACTTGGGGCAGGACCTCCTCCCCGACCCGGAGAGGGCATGCTACCCTTTTCCGGCTCAAGACCATGGCCTCGGATTTGGAGGAACTGATCCTCATCCCGGCCGCATCACACTCGGCTGCAAACCGCTCCAGTGAAAGTTGTAAATCACGAACTGATGAAGCCAGTAGGACCACATCATCTGCAAAAAACAGAGAAGCGATTCTAAGGTCACCAAAACGGATCCTCTCAACACCTTGGCTGCGCCTAGAAATTCTGTCCATAAAAGTTATGAACAGAATCGGTGACAAAGGGCAACCTTGGCGGAGTCCAACTCTCACCGGAAACGAGCCTGACTTACTGCCGGCAATGCGGACCAAGCTCTGACACCGGTCGTACAGGGACCTAACAGCCCTTATCAAAGGGCCTGGTACCCCATACTCCCGGAGTACCCCCCACAGAACCCCCCGAGGGACGCGGTCGAATGCCTTCTCCAAGTCCACAAAGCACATGTAAACTGGTTGGGCAAACTCCCACGCACCCTCCAGGACCCTGCTGAGGGTGTAGAGCTGGTCCAGTGTTCCACGACCAGGACGAAAACCACACTGCTCCTCCTGAATCCGAGGTTCGACTATCCGACGGACCCTCCTCTCCAGAACCCCTGAATAGACCTTACCAGGGAGGCTTAAGAGTGTGATCCCCCTATAGTTGGAACACACCCTACGGTCCCCCTTTTTGAATAGGGGAACCACCACCCCAGTCTGCCAATCCAAGGGAACTGCCCCCGATGTCCACGCGATATTGCAGAGTCGCGTAAGCCAACACAACCCTACAACATCCAGAGCCCTAAGGAACTCCGGGCGAATCTCATCCACCCCCGGAGCCTTGCCACCGCGGAGCTTTTTAACCACCTCGGCGACCTCAGCACCAGAGATCGGAGAACCCGACCCAAAGTCCCCAGGCTCTGCTTCCTCAGTGGAAGACGTGCCAGTAGGATTGAGGAGGTCTTCGAAGTATTCCGCCCACCGACTCACAACATCCCGAGTTGAGGTCAGTAGCACGCCACCTCCACCATAAATGGTGTTGGTCTCGTACCTCTTTCCCCCCCTGAGACGCCGGATGGTGGACCAGAATCGCCTCGAAGCCGTACGGAAGTCATTCTCCATGGCCTCTCCGAACTCCTCCCACGCCCGAGTTTTTGCCTCAGCAACCACCCGAGCCGCATGCCGCTTGGACTGCCGGTACCTATCAGCTGCTTCCGGGGTCCCACAAGCCAAAAAGGCCCAATAGGACTCCTTCTTCAGCCTGACAGCATCCCTCACTGCCGGTGTCCACCACCGGGTTCGAGGGTTGCCACCACGACAGGCACCAACAACCTTGCGGCCACAGCTCCGATAAGCTACCTCGACAATAGAGGCGCGGAACACGGCCCACTCGGACTCCATGTCCCCCGCCTCCCTTGGAACGTGTTCAAAGCTCTCCCGGAGGTGGGAGTTAAAGCTCCGTCTTACGGGAGACTCTGCCAGACGTTCCCAGCAGACCCTCACAATACGTTTGGGTCTGCCAGGTCTGACCGGCATCCTCCCCCACCATCGGAGCCAACTCACCACCAGGTAGTGGTCAGTTGACAGCTCCGCCCCTCTCCTCACCCGAGTGTCCAAGACATGCGGCCGCAGATCAGATGAGACGACAACAAAGTCGATCATCGAACTGCGACCTAGGGTGTCCTGGTGCCAAGAGCACATATGGACACCCTTATGCTTAAACATGGTGTTCGTTATGGACAATCCATGACGAGCACAGAAGTCCAATAACAGAACACCACTCTGGTTCAGATCAGGGGGGCCGTTCCTCCCAACCACACCCCTCCAGGTCTCACTGTCATTGCCCACGTGAGCGTTGAAGTCCCCCAGTAGAACAAGGGAGTCCCCAGGAGGCGCACTCTCCAATACCCCCTCCAAGGACTCCAAAAAGGGTGGGTAGTCTGAGCTGCCGTTTGGTGCATAGGCACAAACAACAGTCAGAGCCCGTCCCCCCACACGTAGGCGAAGGGAGGCTACCCTCTCGTTCACCGGGGTGAACCCCAACGTACAGGCACCAAGATGGGGGGCAACCAGTATGCCCACTCCTGCTCGGCGCCTCTCACCAGGGGCAACTCCAGAGTGGAAGAGTGTCCAACCCCTCTCAAGGAAACTGGTTCCAGAGCCAGAGCCATGCGTTGAGGTGAGTCCGACTATTTCTAGTCGGAACCTCTCAACCTCACACACTAGCTCAGGCTCCTTCCCCACCAGAGAGGTGACATGTTTTTATCATTACAGTAGAATATCCAATTACTAATTTATTCCAAATACAAATCTGACAGGTAGTTGCTTTAATTTCTTTGAGTATAATGAAAAATCAGTTGTTGTCTATGTATTAAATATCTAAAAGAAAATGTTTAAAACAATACCAAAACCATAAATGAATGACAAAGAATGACAATGAAGACACCTTGACATTGACCTTGATAAATTTTTATACAACACTCCAAAAAGCAA
>JBBPBX010040359.1:6724-29410 GCA_038048925.1 Garcialebias charrua
TATACACAGTACATACTGTACTCATTCTGTGCATATATATACAGTACATACTGTACTCATTCTGTGCATATATATACAGTAATTCTGTACTCATTCTGTGTGTCAAACTTTGTTACAACCTTGATGTAAACCTGCAGCCTCAGGATTATGAGAGCTGACGACTGAGCCACTGCAACTCGTACATTTGAACAACGTGTGAGGATCCAGTTTAAAACTGGCTCTTTGTCCAGTCGTCTGTCATGTGCTGACACAACTCTGATTCTTTAGGATTCAAAGAGCTACAGTGTCTATAAAAACTATTCACCCTCTTGGATATTTTATGCTTTTGTTGCTCTCTTAAATCTGTCATAGTCACTTTAAATTGGTCTTTTTTATAAAATAATTCAATAACAAGCATTTAATTAAAAAATAAGTGGATACAATTGTTGCTGGAGTTCTTCACCGTTCTGAGCTTTATGGGAGAGCAGCGATTAGGATGACGCTGTTGAAGAAAACTCAGAATAAACGTCAATTAGAGTGGAAGACTATGGTCAAGTTCTCAGCAGCACGTGCAACATCAAGAACGGTTCTGATCATCAAGTAAGTGTTTTTGAATTGGCCTTGTTGTAAAAAATGACTAATTCATACAGACTGTGATGGGTTTATTAAAAAAACATCCAAGGAGATGAAAACATTGTATAGGCACTGTAAATGACTTAAACTAAAAGGAATATTTTTTATTGGTAAAATACTGAACTGAAAGTAAGTAAAGGACAACCAAAACAGTTTAAAAACACATTTTTAAGCCCTTAAAAAGTTTGAAGACATGAACTGCAAACTCATTTTAACAAGTCACAAGAACATTTTGACTAATTAAAGTTAAATTAAATAAAAAAGTGCTGGATTAAGTAAGTTGTGCAGGACTTTTATAACATTTGAACTTTTCTGGAAAAATGAGGAGCCTTTAAACAAGATCATCCTGCATAACAAAGAGCAGTGTTCTGAAATAAAGCACGCCGGGTGTGAAGTGTAGCGCTGGGAGTGGCCACACATACATACACATGTGCATAGGGCAGATACTGAACAGAACCACACATTGTCAAATTAATTTGACTTTATGCTAAACTAACTTACATTTTAAATTAAAAACCCTAAAATCAACACCAACTATGTTCTCTGACTTTGAAATTAAAAGCAGAATTCATGTTTTAGAAAACTTACAGAAAAGTCTACTGTGCAGGTCCGAGGGTAACCAGGAATGCCAGGACTAAAGCGCCATATTGTTTCCAGATGATTGAAGAGTTTTCCATCTGTGCACACTGCCTACAACACACACAACAGACCATTTGTGGTTAGACACCTCTAGTACAAAGAAAGGGATGCTGGTTTACTATTTACAGCAACTACATCCAGCACTCCCATGCCCATCGTAACATTTAAAAACAAACAAATGTCATCCACATGTTCCATTAAAGATCTGATAGATGTCCTGCTCTGCACCAGTGGCTACTTACTTTGACTAAATGAGGCCTAACACTTGTGATCATTGACGTGTATCTCTCCATTACTGGAGGGAATCCTACTTCCAGCTGGGCTTTGGAGTGACCTGCTCTCTTCATGATGGTCTGGGACTTCTTACACCAAGGCACAAAGAGCTTGTACTCGTCTACGTTGGCCACCACGTCATACATTTCCTGCATAGTGAAACTGACAGCAAGCATTACAAGGCCATTAACATTTCTTTTAAATTCTCAAAAATACGGTCAGTACTAGCTAATAATGAATATTACCCAAGTATCCTGCGCTCGGAGTACTCCTTCCTTTTGTTGGTGAGGCTGATGAAGTGTCTGCTTTGGGGAGCAGCAGTCATCGTGTCCCACTCTTGAAGACAAAGCACCCTGGGACTTCTTGTCATCAAAATGCCACATGAAGACAGGTGTCTGCAAGGTGAGAGGAAACTTTCTGTTAGCCTGGGAAGAAGGGAAATGTGCCCTGAGCACCATTTAGAGTGAAAAACAAAGCTTACTATGTTGTAGTGTCCAGCTGCCAGTGAGCTGGACACGAGGTTAAAAAGGACAGTGCTGGGAGAGCTCTGAGCTGGGCTTTTAAAGGAAAGAACAAACATCTGATCATGTGAGTGAAGACCACAGGCTGTGTGCCTGCAGAGTTATGGGTGAGTGGTTTAACCTTAACATTTGTAACAAAATATTCAAGGACAGACTTTCCAAATGTCTCCCCAGGGCAGTAGTAAAGGACCTCTGAGTATAGAGGGTCACAGCATAATAATAATAATATTAATAGACATTTTCCAAACACCCTATTTTACTCATTTCCCACGAGAGCAAGCTTACATGACTGAAAAGAGTTTTAATTTGTTGAAGACAACATGAATTAACAACTGCTTAATGGCTCCTGTTTAATTTGCTTCAGATTTGTTCCATTTTTAAAGTCGACACAGTACTACTAGTTTTACTGAACGACTTTAGTTTGTGTAATTTGAACAATTATGGCTTATAAATGTTCATTTTGCTTTGTAGAAGACATTTGCAACGTTGTTTTTTGATTATTTTTCTTATCTTGATCTTAAGGTCCAAGCAGCAAATGACTAAATTTAATCAAACTTTTTTTAATAAAGTCAGGAAGTACATCTAGTTTTTTAAAATCTCAGATTGTTTAAACGATTACGCTTTAGTTAAACTGTTGCATGGTGTTCATTTAGATGATATTTTGTACATTTTTCACTCTCTTTAGAATAATTTGGCCACTAAAACTTCTGTATACCTAATTTTTTTTTGTCTAAACAGAATCAGTTCATTCCAAGCTCTCGACCTTGACTTCTCTAAATGGCTTTAAGAATCTGTTGGAATCCTGACAAAAACCAATGCAGACATGTTCCTGTTTTTGATTTTATACATCTACCTTATAATCTGTCTGTTTTGCTACTTTGATATCTTTGTTTTAACTTCATCCATCCATCCATTATCTTTTACCCGCTTCTTCCATCTTGGGTCACGGGGGTCGCCAGTGCCCATGTCCAGCAATCACAGTGCAAGGGGCGGGGGACACCTGGACAGGTCTCCAGTCCATCACAGAGACACATAGAGACAAATGAGACAAACAACCATTCACTCTCTCACTCACACCTAGAGACAATTTAGAGTTACCAATCAGTCGAAATTGTTTTTGGTCTGTGGGAGGAAACAAGAGTACCTGGAGGAAACCCACGCATGCGCGGAGAGAACATGCAAACTCCACCCAGAAAGGCCTCCGGACCGGGATTTGAACCGGCAACCTTCTTGCTGAGAGGCAGCAGCTCTACCAGTATTGCCACCGTGCTGCCCCTTTGTTTTAGTCAGGTTAATCCCATTGAGCCTCGAGGACTCTTTTACAAGAGAGACCTAATAATAATAATAATAATAATAATAATAATAATAATTCAATTTATACCGCACTTTTCATTAATAAAAATCTCAAAGTGCTACAACAAATAAAACAAGTGATAAAATCAAGTAAAATCAATAATAATATCAACTAAGATTAAAGACAGAATCATGTGGAGGCAGAATAGGCTTGCTTAAAAAATAAATAAATAAAACAAGTGATAAAATCAAGTAAAATCAATAATAATATCAACCAAGATCAAAGATAAAATCATGTGGAGGCAGAGTAAGCTCGCTTAAAAAGAAAGGTCTTTAAGCCTTGTTTAAAGCTGGGGTATGCGATTTCTTGAACACTCTGGGACTTAGAAATATTTTCAGCGCAGAAAAGCATTCTGCTCCCTCCCCCTCAGAGCTATATATGGCTCAGAGGAGGAGCCACAGTCCGTGCTTCTGCTGAATTTTAGTTCTGCTCCGCCCCCTGCTGTGTGTCTGCTCGGAGCGCTTCAATATTCTGTGATTATATGTTAATAAAACCTTTTAAAAATATAATAAAACCATAGAGCACTTGTCCAACAACACAAAAACCAGCAGAAATCATCAGAGCTTCACGAAGCAACGTTGGACATGATTCAATTCGCTCGTGACTTCCTCTTTCTGTCAGTGCAGGTTTGGAATGCTCCGCCTCCACTACATGTCCTGTCTGCGCTGCAAAGTTCTGTGATTATATGTTAATAAAACCTTTTAAAAATATTATAAAACCATGGAGCACTTGTCCAACAACACAAAAACCAGCAGAAATCAGCAGAGGTTCACGAAGCAACGTTGGACATGTAATTCGCTCGTGATTTCCTCTTTCTGTCAGCGCAGGTTTGGAATGTCTGGAATGCTCCGCCCCCACTCCATGTCCTGTCTCTGCGCTGCGAAGTTCTGTGTTTATATGATAATATAACTGTTTAAAAAATATAATAAAACCATGAATCACTCGTCCAACAACACAAAAAGACCCTGTAATCAGCAGAGCATCACCAGCCAATTTGGACATGATTTAATTCGCTCGTGAGTCGTGACAAATCCATTTCCTCATTCCTGTGAGTGGAGGATGAAGCGATCACTTGACTTTTGGCAAAAAAACTAAATAAAAGTCCAGCTCTGGGATGAAGAAGGGATATTTAATACATTTGTGTCACATAAAAAACAGTCCTGCATCGCTTTGCAATCCTTTGAATGAGAACGAGCCGCGGCGCTGAGGCTGTGACAGGCGGGGGCGTGGGTTGGGGCGTGACAAACAACTCTGTTTTTATTGGCTGGTCAGTGTCCGGGTCACTCTGTGTTTTCAGTGTTTTTATAAATGCTGATAGAGAAGCAAGGGGACTATAGTTTTTTTCAGAGATTACTTTGTCTAACATCAGTCTGTCAGTAGATAGTGACAGAGTGAAGAAATATGTTAAAAATATATTGTTTGAAAAGTTACAGACTACATTACAATGTTACATACCCCACCTTTAAAGTCAACCGGTGACTGTGGAGCTCTCAGGTAGTCAGGGAGGGAGTTCCATAGACAGGGGGGGGCAGCCACACAGAAAGCCCGGTCTCCCATGGTCCTTAATTTGGTTTGTGGAATGTGAAGTAGATTACTGTTCTGTGATCGTAGAGACCGGGTGGATGAATATGGTGCAAGAAGGTCCTTTAGATAGTCAGGATAGACCTGTCTACAAACTAAAGAGTGATGACAACAGCAACAGTAGAATTTCCTTGTTTTAACTTGTTTAAAAAAAAATCTGTATTTCTCATGTTCGTCTATTGTTGATTGTTTAAGGAAATTCTACTGTTGCGGTTGTCATCACTCTTTAGTTTGTAGACAGGTCTCTCTTGTAAATGAGTCCTTGAGGCTCAATGAGATTAACCTGACTAAATAAAGGTTGAATGAATGAAAAAAAATTCCCACTTGTGATCTGTGCAGCAATGATTCATTAACTGAACTAAGTTTGTCAATTCCTATAAATATTTGAGCATCTTGGTCAAGTTGCATCTCTCTTTTAAACTCCACGTGGAAAACCTAGTAAAGAAACTGAAAGTTAAACTGGGTTTCTTTTTCAGAAACAGATCATGTCTAACACTGAATGTTAGGAAACACCTTGTATCTGTGACTTTCCTTCCCTCCATTGATTACGGTGACATTCTCTACATGAATGCTCCTACAAGCACCCTGCAGATGTTGGATGTTGTCTATCATGGTGCACTAAGATTCATAACTGGTTGTGATTATCGTACCCACCACTGCACCCTGTATTCACTGGTTAACTGGACATCATTAACCTCACGCAGACTCTTCCACTGGTACATTTTCATCTTTAAATCACTTCTTGGTCTGCTGCCCTCATACATCTCCTCCTACATGTCTTTGCGTGAGTGCAGCTACAGCGTGCGCTCTCAGGACATGATTACCTGCAGTGTTCCGTCAGTGAGGACTGAACTTGGAAAAAGGGCCTTCTCCTACTCTGCTCCTGCTTCCTGGAATATCTTACAAAAAGATCTGAAGCTCTCGACCTTGACCTCTCTAAGGGATTTTAAACAACTCTAAGTTCATAGCAAAACCAATGCAGACATGTTCCTGTTTTTTCTGTAACAAAGAAACTGTCCAGATGACCCGACTGAGAATTATTGGATTTGGTACCTGGATTATTGAACATGAACTTTCTTTCCTGTTTTTAGTTTTCTACATCTAGCTGTTTTTTTAATTTAAATTTTTAATACCATTTTCTTTCACTTGTTTTTCTCAATTTGTATGCATCCTTTTATGATTGTCCCCTGTTGACATCACCCTTTGTTAAGAAATCAGGTGTCTCTTGTAAATGAGTCCCCGAGGAAACCTGCATACGGTAAATAAAGGTTGAATGAATGAAGCAAAGAAGCACACTAGGACAGAACAAACTCTCATGAATCCAGACAGTAAACATATAGTTTTTCTGTGTTTCTGATCTGACTTTGGATATTTAATTTCAAAGGTAAGAGCAGCTTTGTTCTGTGAGACTAGAAACCTTAAAATTAATGTGCACTTATATACATCATCAATGGGGCACCAAAAGTAGCCCTAGCCCAGGAGCCCCTGCCTTTCCTTTATGTAATCAGATTACAAACATCATTCAGCTAAATGTAAAATAAACAATGTAAAATGGCTGAGTCAGCACATGCACATTTTAATTTGCTGATTAGGATGGAGCTGTTGCTGCTGCAGTAAGCAGGAAGTAAATGAAATAAATAATAAAAACACCTGATGACAGGCTGCAGGATGATTTTACACACACATTAAAACTAAACACGACATTAATGACTAAATGACGTGTTTTGATTCTTATAACAAGTTAAATAGTGTTGCTCCATCATCTCCATCAGGCCCACAGTTTGCTGACACCACCTGTGGCAGCAGCTCACCTGATGTTCTGTCGCGAGCATCCTCTCGGTACTTTAGGACACGAGCGAGGAGAACCCACTGTGGACATCTGGAGGAAGTCGCTGAACGTCCGCGCACCCATGGGCAACCTCCGGGCACCGGCCGTGGCTGCCATCAAACCAGCAACTCCGTCCGAGGCGAGGAGCGAGGGAGGTCCGGCGGAAGCCGAGTCACCAGTCCCGGGTTCTGTGCGACAAGACCCGAGCCTGTTCCTGATCCTAGTCGGCTAACGAGGTTTCATAACAGTCCGACACGACGCGACGAGCGGCCGCGTTCCTGGACTTTTCCACTTCCTCTCACATCACTCTGCGGCCCGAGCGACTCAAAAGTCCGTTTTGAATGTTCACAGCTAGTTTTGGGCCGGAATTCCGTGAGACTCCGTCCAGCTGGTGACGACCTTCCACCGCTAAATAAAACGCCGGTGACGGAACAGACTGTTCTTTCTTCGCAGGTCTGTCCAGAGCAGCCGGCGGCCGGAAGTGCTGCCCCTGCTGGGCGGGAGGGTGACAGCAGGAATTAGATTTTTATTTAGTTTATTGCAATTTTATTTTACTATTTTTTTTATTTTGTTTTGTTTTATTTTGTTATTTTATTTTATATATTTTTGGCGGCACCAGAGGTGATCTGCCGTCCCTCCACTATTGCTGTGTCTTGGCTTGAACACAATGGTGGGCCCATTGGCGTAATAAGAAGCATTTGTAAAGTGGGGCGGAGGGGGCTGGGGGTCCTCCCCCAGAAAATTTTATTTTATTTTATTTATTCATTCATTTTATTATAATAAAATACAGTACATAACAATATACACATAAAAGAAGGAAAAAAGCACAAGTATAAAATGAAAGACAGCAGATGAAGAAAAAAATTCTTATTTTATCTGCCCCTTATCTTTCTAACAAGCAATTCATACAATCAATTTCTTTAATTTCCAAAAGAAATGAACAAAGCTTTTAACCTCCAATACATCATACAATTTCCAACTTAAACTAATTTAGATATAGGATTTTAACAATTTAAACGTAATAATTCTTTTAAATATTGCCATTGATTTAGCCTCTTTAACATCATTCTCCAAATCGTTCCACAACCCAACTCCCTGAACCACGGCCGATCTTCCCCTCAAACTTGTTCTAATTTGTGGCTTTACAAATATATCTTTCCCCTTTAAATTGTATCAACTCGTTCTTTTGACAAAATACCTTCTGAATACTTAATAATAATAATAATGAATTCCATTTATAATGCACTTTTCATTAATAAAAATCTCAAAGTGCTAATAAAAATCTCAAAGTGCTATACTATAATACTTGAAGGAAATGTATCATTCTGTGCTCTATACATAACCAGCAACATATTATAATCAACTAAATCATAAAACTTCAACAGTTTTGTTTGACAAAATAATACATTTGATGGATGATTATACTGCTTTCTTGTAATAAGTCTAACAACTCTTTTCTGTAAAATAAAAATAGGCATTGTAATTGATTTACAGGCTTTTCCCCAAACGCTCACACAATAAATTAAATGTGGAACAATAAATGTGTTATACAACAAAAATAATGCCTTATTATTCAAAAAATCTCTGACTCTGCAAAATATAACAATAGACTTGGATATTTTCGCTTTAACAAAACTTATATTTCATTTATTTATTTATTTAAGTTAGGACAATGCATATTAATCAACATAACAGCAGTTATGTAAATATGCCGGAGTTAGCACAATAGCTAATTTTCATCCGTTGTCCTAAGGCAGGTAAGAATAAGAAACGTCCCATAAAACAAAAGAGCGGAGAAAAATACAAACATCACCTATATAGCACATAACACAACATAAAATTACAATAAAAATATGATGCCATAAGAAAATAGACAAAGTAATCTACACATGAGTGCACTTCTGATTAGTTTTCAGCCAAAGTTTCAGAGATTTTTTAAAGCTGGAGTAGGTGCCACAGTTCCTGATGGAAACTGGCAGTGTGTTCCATGACTGTGTGCCTCTGATGGACACCACCATTTGGCCAAATTTAGTCCTGCGCCGCTGCACATCACAATCTCCTCTGGTCAGTGCTCTTGTGTTTACTGTACTTGTTTTTTTACTTATAAAATATATTAAAGGAGGAGGAGCAAGTCCATTTAAAACTTTAAAAATCAGGCAAACGTCCATAAAAATCTGATAGCTATTAAAATCCAAAATTTTGTACTTATTTATGATGTTGCAGTAATGATACTGTATTGGCTTTTTGTCAAAAATTTTCAGTGTTTTCTTAAAAAGAGACTTTAGGGGCTTCATGACGATCTCTGAAGTGTGAGACCATGTAGTATAACAATAGGCTATATGGCTGAAGATCATGGCATGCATGTAAGCCTTTGCTGATTCTGTTGTCAGAGAAGGTCTTATATGTTTGAAGTTTGCCAGATTAAGTTTAATTATATGTGAAATTCTCTTTACATGTTGCTTGAAATTTAGATTGGAATCAAAAATGACTCCGAGGTATTTAAATTGTTCAACCACATCTAATGTCTCGCCATTGACCAACACAGATGGATGCCCATCATCTGGTGGCAGCCGAGAGAAAAACATACAGACTGTTTTTTTAGTGTTGAGATGTAGACAAGAGTCCTGGAGCCAGTGAGACACCGGCATCATGGCACTAGAAAGCACAGCAGCAGCTTCATTTTGTTTTTCCATGAACATACAATACAGTATCATCTGCATATAATTGCATTTTTACAGTTTTGCAAACATTTGGCAAATCATTAACATATAGGCTAAATAAGATTGGTCCCAGTATTGAGCCCTGTGGGACTCCAGCTGAGCAGGTAAGAAAGGTAGATTGTGAGTTTTCTATTTGTACTGCTTGTTTTGTATCAGACAGATATGATTTCATCCAGCAGAGGGCACTATTAGAGAGTCAGAGAGTCAGAGTCAGAGAGTCTTTATTGTGTGAATGCCAACAAGGCATTCACACTATAGAGATTGTGTTTATATTTAATATTATTCCAGTTACTATCTTCCATCCGTACGTTTTTTGGCACGCTACTCCTCCTAGAGTATTTGTGCCATTTCAACGATTCATATATCAAAATGTTCAGCTCGCTCAGGACAATCCAGCTATGACTTTTGGTAATGCTGCAAGTTGCGCTTTTTGAAATAATTAGCCTTTTCGGCCATTTTTTTCCCATTGAAAATGAATGGAGCTAAAATGAAATGGTCTTTTGGGGGCTTTATCATACCCTAAAACTCACCAAATTTGGCAGACTCATCACTCAGACATGCAGGAGTAACAAATGATCAAAACCTCGCATTTTCATATATGCTGAAGGGGCGTGGCCTGGCCTCAAAGTTAGGCATCTCGCCATGAAAAACGAAACACTAATAGCACCTACACGAAAACCGTCTAATACATCAAACCTTCAGTGATTGACCCACAACCACTCCCCTGCAATACTGAATGGTCAAATCATGACATTAATTAAGCCACGCCCCCTCACAACAGGAAGTGTACAGTTATACATTGAACGTCCCGATCGGACACCTGTTACCTAATCAGCGGGACGGTCTGTCCAGTGACCGAAGACATGTTGCTGTAACAAGCTTTCCAACACTGACCGTTTTGGGTGGAGCATGTGGGCGTGGCGATGTGGCGAATCAGCCGTCACGCCGTCACAAACGAAACACTAATAGCACCTACACGAAAACAGTCTAATACATCAAACCTTCAGTGATTGACCCACATCCGGTCCCCTGCAATACTGAATGGTCAAATCATGACAATAATTAAGCCACGCCCCCTCACAACAGGAAGTGTACAGTTGTACATTGAACATCCCGATCGGACACCTGTTACCTAATCAGCGTGACGGTCTGTCCAGTGACCGAAGACATGTTGCTGTAACAAGCTTTCCACGACTGGTTGTTTTGGGTGGAGCATGTGGGCGTGGCGATGTGGCGAATCAGACGTAACGCCGTCACAATACGTTTGGCCTTTTGGGAGCTTTATCATATCCCAAAACTCACCAAATTTGGCAGACTCGTCAGGACTGGTGAAAAATTACATATTTTGGGGGCGTGGCCAAAATTGCAACAGAAAGGGCTCAAGAGCGCCACCTAGAAAATTTCAAACTACCCTCCGCATTGGCCTTAGTTTCACGTAGGATCATGAAATTTGGTACACTTGTCCAATTCACCAAGACGCACAGAAAACCCTCTGGCGTCAACGTTGTACGATAAATGGGAAGGCGGCCATTTTGGAATGTGGACCAAATTGAGTGCACGCACTGGGTGCCGAACGGGTACGGGAAAGGCACGAGAGTGTTTCGGGGTGGACCAGCTCGACTTCCCGCGGTCGCCGCGAGAAGGGCGGAGCGGCGCTAAGGCATTCACACGTGCATTTTCGCAGGAAATGCGGTTTTTCTAGTTGTGTGAATGCCAACAAGGCATTCACACTATAGAGATTGTGTTTATATTTATTATAGTTACTATCTTCCGTCCGTACGTTTTTTGGCACGCTACTCCTCCTAGAGTATTTGTGCCATTTCAACGATTCATATATCAAAATGTTCAGCTCGTTCAGGACAATCCAGCTATGACTTTTGGTAATGCTGCAAGTTGCGCTTTTTGAAATATTAAGCCTTTTCGGCCATTTTTTTCCCATTGAAAATGAATGGAGCTAAAATGAAATGGTCTTTTGGGGGCTTTATCATACCCTAAAACTCACCAAATTTGGCAGACTCATCACTCAGACATGCAGGAGTAACAAATGATCAAAACCTCGCATTTTCATATATGCTGAAGGGGCGTGGCCTGGCCTCAAAGTTAGGCATCTCGCCATGAAAAACGAAACACTAATAGCACCTACACGAAAACCGTCTAATACATCAAACCTTCAGTGATTGACCCACAACCACTCCCCTGCAATACTGAATGGTCAAATCATGACATTAATTAAGCCACGCCCCCTCACAACAGGAAGTGTACAGTTATACATTGAACGTCCCGATCGGACACCTGTTACCTAATCAGCGGGACGGTCTGTCCAGTGACCGAAGACATGTTGCTGTAACAAGCTTTCCAACACTGACCGTTTTGGGTGGAGCATGTGGGCGTGGCGATGTGGCGAATCAGCCGTCACGCCGTCACAAACGAAACACTAATAGCACCTACACGAAAACAGTCTAATACATCAAACCTTCAGTGATTGACCCACATCCGGTCCCCTGCAATACTGAATGGTCAAATCATGACATTAATTAAGCCACGCCCCCTCACAACAGGAAGTGTACAGTTGTACATTGAAGGTCCCGATCGGACACCTGTTACCTAATCAGCATGACGGTCTTTCCAGTGACCAAAGACATGTTGATGTAACAAGCTTTCCAACACTGACCGTTTTGGGTGGAGCATGTGGGCGTGGCGATGTGGCGAATCAGACGTAACGCCGTCACAATACGTTTGGCCTTTTGGGAGCTTTATCATATCCCAAAACTCACCAAATTTGGCAGACTCGTCAGGACTGGTGAAAAATTACATATTTTGGGGGCGTGGCCAAAATTGCAACAGAAACGGCTCAAGAGCGCCACCTAGAATATTTCAAACTACCCTCCGCATTGGCCTTAGTTTCACGTAGGATCATGAAATTTGGTACACTTGTCCAATTCACAAAGACGTACAGAAAACCCTCTGGCATCAACATTGTACGATAAATGGGAAGGCGGCCATTTTGGAATGTGGACCAAATTGGGTGCATACATTGGGTGCCGAACGGGTACGGGAAAGGCACGAGAGTGTTTCAGGGTGGACTAGCTCGACTTCCCGCGGTCGCCACGAGAAGGGCGGAGCGGCGCTAAGGCATTCACACGTGCATTTTCGTAGGAAATGCAAATTTTCTAGTTATTATTATTATTCTTATATGTTACTATCTTCCGTCCGTACGTTTTTTGGCGTCCTACTCCTCCTAGAGTATTTGTGCCATTTCAACGATTCATATATCAAAATGTTCAGCTCGTTCAGGACAATCCAGCTATGACTTTTGGTAATGCTGCAAGTTGCGCTTTTTGAAATATTAAGCCTTTTCGGCCATTTTTTTCCCATTGAAAATGAATGGAGCTAAAATGAAATGGCCTTTTGGGGGCTTTATCATACCCTAAAACTCACCAAATTTGGCAGACTCATCACTCAGACATGCAGGAGTAACAAATTATCAAAACCTCGCATTTTCATATATGCTGAAGGGGCGTGGCCTGGCCTCAAAGTTAGGCATCTCGCCATGAAAAACGAAACACTAATAACACCTACACGAAAACTGCCTAATACATCAAACCTTCAGTGATTGACCCACAACCACTCCCCTGCAATACTGAATAGTCAAATCATGACATTAATTAAGCCACGCCCCCTCACAACAGGAAGTGTACAGTTATACATTGAACGTCCCGATCGGACACCTGTTACCTAATCAGCGGGACGGTCTGTCCAGTGACCGAAGACATGTTGCTGTAACAAGCTTTCCAACACTGACCATTTTGGGTGGAGCATGTGGGCGTGGCCATGTGGCGAATCAGACGTAACGCCGTCACAAACGAAACACTAATAGCACCTACACGAAAACTGTCTAATACATCAAACCTTCAGTGATTGACCCACATCCGGTCCCCTGCAATACTGAATGGTCAAATCATGACATTAATTAAGCCACGCCCCCTCACAACAGGAAGTGTACAGTTGTACATTGAACGTCCCGATCGGACACCTGTTACCTAATCAGCGTGACGGTCTGTCCAGTGACCAAAGACATGTTGCTGTAACAAGCTTTCCAACACTGACCGTTTTGGGTGGAGCATGTGGGCGTGGCGATGTGGCGAATCAGACGTAACGCCGTCACAATACGTTTGGCCTTTTGGGAGCTTTATCATATCCCAAAACTCACCAAATTTGGCAGACTCGTCAGGACTGGTGAAAAATTACATATTTTGGGGGCGTGGCCAAAATTGCAACAGAAAGGGCTCAAGAGCGCCACCTAGAATATTTCAAACTACCCTCCGCATTGGCCTTAGTTTCACGTAGGATCATGAAATTTGGTACACCTCCCCGATTCACCAAGGCGCACAGAAAACCCTCTGGCACCAACGTTGTACGATGAAAGGAAAGGCGACCTTTTCGGCCATTTTTATCCCATTGAAAATGAATGGAGCTAAAATGAAATAGCATTTTGGGGGCTTTTTCATATCCCAAAACTCACCAAAATTGGCAGACTCATCAGGACTGGTGAACGATTACATATTTTGGGGGCGTGACCAAAATTTCAAAAGAAACGGCTCAAGAGCGCCACCTAGAAAATTTCAAACTACCCTCCGCATTGGCCTTAGTTTCACGTAGGATCATGAAATTTGGTACACTTGTCCAATTCACCAAGACGGACAGAAAACACTCTGGCGTCAACGTTGTACGATAAATGGGAAGGCGGCCATTTTGGAATGTGGACCAAATTGGGTTCGTGCATTAGGTGCCGAACGGGTACGGGAAAGGCACGAGAGCGTTTCAGGGTGGACTAGCTCGACTTCCCGCGGTCGCCGCGAGAAGGGCGGAGCGGCGCTAAGGCATTCACACGTGCATTTTCGCAGGAAATGCGGTTTTTCTAGTTATTATTATTATTATCTACAGTTTATAGATGTTACTATCTTCATTCCGTACGTTTTTTGGCATGTAACTACTCGCACAGTTTTGGTGCGATTTCAACAATTCATATATCAAAATGTTCAGCTCATTTAGGACAATCCGGCTATGACTTTTGGTAATGCTGCAACTTTAGCTTTTTGAGATATTCAGCCTTTTCGGCCATCTTTTTCCCATTGAAAATGAATGGAGCTAAAATGAAATGGCCGTTTGGGGGCTTTATCATATCCTAAATCTCACCAAATTTGGCAGACTCATCACTCAGACATGGGGGAGTAAAAAATGATCAAAACCTCGCGTTTTCATATATGCTGAAGGGGCGTGGCCTGGCCTCAAAGTTAGGCATCTCGCCATGAAAAACGAAACACTAATAGCACCTACACGAAAACCGTCTAATACATCAAACCTTCAGTGATTGACCCACAACCACTCCCCTGCAATACTGAATGGTCAAATCATGACATTAATTAAGCCACGCCCCCTCACAACAGGAAGTGTACAGTTATACATTGAACGTCCCGATCGGACACCTGTTACCTAATCAGCGGGACGGTCTGTCCAGTGACCGAAGACATGTTGCTGTAACAAGCTTTCCAACACTGACCGTTTTGGGTGGAGCATGTGGGCGTGGCGATGTGGCGAATCAGACGTAACGCCGTCACAAACGAAACACTAATAGCACCTACACGAAAACAGTCTAATACATCAAACCTTCAGTGATTGACCCACATCCGGTCCCCTGCAATACTGAATGGTCAAATCATGACAATAATTAAGCCACGCCCCCTCACAACAGGAAGTGTACAGTTGTACATTGAACGTCCCGATCGGACACCTGTTACCTAATCAGCGTGACGGTCTGTCCAGTGACCGAAGACATGTTGCTGTAACAAGCTTTCCAACACTGACCGTTTTGGGTGGAGCATGTGGGCGTGGCGATGTGGCGAATCAGACGTAACGCCGTCACAATACGTTTGGCCTTTTGGGAGCTTTATCATATCCCAAAACTCACCAAATTTGGCAGACTCGTCAGGACTGGTGAAAAATTACATATTTTGGGGGCGTGGCCAAAATTGCAACAGAAAGGGCTCAAGAGCGCCACCTAGAAAATTTCAAACTACCCTCCGCATTGGCCTTAGTTTCACGTAGGATCATGAAATTTGGTACACTTGTCCAATTCACCAAGACGCACAGAAAACCCACTGGCGTCAACGTTGTACGATAAATGGGAAGGCGGCCATTTTGGAATGTGGACCAAATTGGGTGCGTGCATTGGGTGCCGAACGGGTACGGGAAAGGCACGAGAGTGTTTCGGGGTGGACCAGCTCGACTTCCCGCGGTCGCCGCGAGAAGGGCGGAGCGGCGCTAAGGCATTCACACGTGCATTTTCGCAGGAAATGCGGTTTTTCTAGTTTGTCATTTGCACCGCATGTGGTACATGTGATGAAAACGAGATTATGTACACGGGGTCCCAGTTACATCCAACAACAAATGCAAGAGAAAAACAGTAATAACATCTAGAACTAACTAAGAAAAACATCAACTAGTAATACACTAAGCTTAATATAGTGGGAATAAACAGCAGCACGAACATGAGTTTGTATGAGCAGATGGTCACAGATGAACACAGCGACAAGAAAACAGATCAGCATCAGTATGATGTGATATTTTGCAGTGTTTATTTTTATTTATTTATTTATTCATGAGTCTAACAGCCTCAGGGTAGAAGCTGTTCCTCAGTCTAGTGGTTCTACACTTGATGCTCCTCAACCTCCGTCCTGAGGGGAGTGGGGCAAAGAGTGAGTGTGCTGGATGAGTGAGGTCTTTCATGATGCAGGTGGCTCTTTTCCTGCATCTGGAGGTGTAAATGTCTGTGATTGTGGGGAGACTGACTCCAACAGACTTCTGTGCAGCCTTCACCACTCTCTGCAGAGCTTTCCTCTCTTCAACTGTGCAGCCTCCATGCCACACGTTGATGCTGGAGCACAGGATGCTCTCCACTGCACACCTGTAGAAGGAGGTGAGAACTGGGCTGCTCAGACCAGCACGTCTCAGCCGTCTGAGGAAGTAGAGTCTCTGATGACCTTTCTTGATCAGGCTGGTGGTGTTGTTGCTCCAGCTGAGGTTATCATTCATGTGTACACCCAAGTATTTGTAGCTGGAGACCACTTCCACTGCAGACCCACCTATTTTCAGTGGGGCATGGGTGTGTTTGTTCCTTCTGAAGTCCACAATCATCTCCTTTGTCTTCTTCACATTCATGTGAAGATTATTCTCTTTGCACCAGCTCTCCAGGTGTTCCACCTCCTGTCTGTAGCTGGACTCATCATTGTTTGTGATGCATCCCACCACCGCTGTATCATCTGCAAACTTAACAATATGACAGCCTGGAAGTGTGGCTGTACAATCATATGTGAGCAGAGTGAACAGAAGGGGGCTCAGCACACATCCCTGAGGAGAGCCAGTGCTGAGGGTTATGGTGGAGGAGGAGAAGTTGTGGATCTTCACGGACTGTGGTCTGTCTGTTAAGAAGTCTAGTACCCAGTTACAAATAGAGGGGCTTAGTCCAAGTGTAGATAGTTTGTCTATCAGAGTTTGGGGGATCATGGTGTTGAAGGCAGATGTGAAGTCCACAAAGAGCAGACGCACGTATGAGTCCTTCTGATCCAGGTGGGTGAGAGCAGTGTGGACCACGGAAGAAATGGCGTCCTCTGTTGATCGGTTCTCACGGTATGCGTATTGATGAGGGTCCTCATTGATGTTGACGGTTGCCTTGATGTGGGACATGACCAGTTTCTCAAAACATTTAGCGACTATCGGGGTGAGGGCCACCGGTCTATAGTCATTCAGACCAGTCACTGTGGAGCTCTTTGGGACTGGGATGATGGTCGCGGTCTTCAGGCAGGTGGGAACTGACTCCAGTGCAAGTGAGGTGGTGAAGATGTCAGCCAGCACCTCACAGAGCTGGTCCGCACATTCCTTCAGAACTTTCCCTGGGATGTTGTCTGGTCCGGTTGCTTTATGAGGATTAATCTTTCTGAGACTGCCTCTCACTTCTGCTGCGGTCACTCTGAGATGCTCTTCATCTGGTGATGAGGTGAGTCTGGTGCTAGCTGGTCTGTTTGGATCATCAAAACGTGCATAAAACTTATTGAGGGCATCAGGCAGAGATGGGTCCCTGGGGCATTGTTTGTTTTTGCCTTTGTAATCTGTTATGCATTTAATACCCTTCCACATGCTCCGTGGGTCTTGTGAGGTGAACTGTCCCTCGATCCTCTGTGCATACGTGGCCTTGGCCTTCTTAATGCCATCCTTCAGTTCATTCCTGCACTTTCTCAGCTCCACTTTATCTCCTGACTTGAATGCAGTGTCCCTGGCTGCTAGTAAGGCGTGAACTTCTTTATTTAACCAGGGTTTCCGGTTCGGGTAGGATTTCACATATTTTTTTATAGATACATTTTCAGAGCATGTACTGATGTAACCCAGGACTGAGGAAGCGTACAGTTCCATGTCCACTGAACTTCCATCAGTGGCTGCTTCTCTGAAAACAGACCAGTTTGTCCTCTCAAAACAGTCTCTCAACATGGGGGAACTATCTTGGGGCCAGATTGTTATTTCTCTTTGTTCCGGCTTGGACCGCCTGAGTGGGGGGAGTTCTCTTGGGGCCAGGATCAGAGACTCGTGATCGGAAGATCGGAAGATTAGAGAAATTAAAATGAGTTAGTTTAGCAAGAAGAATGTTGTGGTAGCCCCAGCAGTGAAGGGAAATGAGAATTGAGCGGAGCTGTGCAGGAAGGCGAGGGCCAGGCTAGCGCCGCTGCTGTGCAAAGAGGAAATGACTGAGGTTGTCACGAGAGAATTAAAATAGGGTTTTACGTTGCTGCCCGAGTCCCTGCATATTTTCTGGTCTTCTGGACCAGCGCTACATGGTTTTATTTAATTTTTTTCAAACGTTATAAACACAGAATGCAGGCAGCGAGAGAAAATTCAGCAGGAGGCGGAGCAGATGTCAAGTTCAGCAGAGCTCTGAGGGGGAGGGAGCAGAAAGCTTTACCTGTTCAAAATTTTTCTAAGATCCAATGGTTTTGTTCCTCAGGCAGAGGCCACGCCTCCAGCAAGAATCGTTTTTCAATGGACAAGTCCCAGACCCTTGTCTGCAGCGAAGTGAAGGACAAGGGTCTGGTTTTAACCAGGCTACTGTGGAACCATCCTCTTCTCCAACTGCTTTTCCTTTGTAGCAAAAAACAGTTGGTATTGCTCCTGGTAACAGCTCCTGCTTACCTGGTGTGAAGCCAAGAGTGAAGTAGCCAGGGCTTGTACTTCAAGTGGGCCTCTTCAAAGTGCTCACTGCACAGGCGGTCATGCCGCTTTGGAAAGTAATTCTGGCGTTTCACATAACCACGCCTGTCGAAGTTTTTTATCTTTAGGGAACCCAAAAAAAGAAACTCCAGTTGTTTTTTCTGGCCGATTAGAACAATTAATTGCTACACTACACTGAATCATTTTATAATAATAATAATAATAATGAATTCAATTTATAACGCACTTTCATTAATGAAAATCTCAAAGTGCTACAAAGTGCAACAGAATTAAATGTCAATAAAACAAGTAATAAAACAAGTAAAATCAATAACAGTATCAACTAAGATCAAAGATAGAATCATGAGGAGGCAGAGTATGCTTGGTTAAAAAGAAAGGTCTTCAAGCCGCTCTTAAAGTCAACCAGTGACTGTGGAGCTCTTAGGCAGTCAGGAAGAGAGTTCCACAGGCGGGGGGCAGCCACACTGAAAGCCCGGTCTCCCATGGTCCTTAATTTGGTTCTCGGAATGTGAAGTAGATGACTGTTCTGTGACCGTAGAGACCGGGTGGATGAGTATGGTGCAAGAATGTCCTTTAGATACAAGGTAATCCCCGACTTACGAGCGCTCTTACTTACGAGGTCCCGGACTTAAGAGTATGCATCTCATTAAAAAAATATATATATATATATTTTTTTTTTTTAACTTTTTTTCTGGACAGTCACCAAGCACTTAGCCTATCCTAACACAGTTTTTAAAGATGAAGGAATGAGTTGAATTGTCTCCCTTTCACATAAAGGGAGCTAGCTCCCTTTATGGGAATGGAGCCTGCAGGGAGGAGGGAGACAATTCAACTGACTCCTTAACTGTGTTAGGATAGGCTAAGTGCTTGGTGACTGTACAGTACTGTACATTTATCTATTTATAAATAAAAAACAATAAAAAAATAAAAATATTTTTAATAAATAGATAAATGTACAGTACTGTACAGTCACCAAGCACTTAGCCTATCCTAACACAGTTTTTAAAGATGGAGTGAGTTGAATTGTCTCCCTCCTCCCTGCATGCTCATAAAGGGAGCTAGCTTCCTTTATGTGAAAGGGAGACAATTCAACTCATTCCTTCATCTTTAAAAACTGTGTTAGGATAGGCTAAGTGCTTGGTGACTGTCCAGTACTGTACATGTATTCATTTATAAAAAAATAAAAATAAAAAAAAGTAAAAAAATAATATGCTGGTGAAGATTCTCAGTCGTCCAGGACATGATGAAATCAAAAAAGGCGTTCAATACAAGATCAACTGGACTTTATTTGTTGCAGAAAACGTTTCGACTTCTGTCCAGAAGAATTGAAAAAGACTTCTGGACAGAAGTCGAAACGTTTTCTGCAACAAATAAAGTCCAGTTGATCCTGTATTGAACGCCTTTTTTGATTTATCCATCCATCCATCCATTTTCTTCCGCTTATCCGGGGTCGGGTCGCGGGGGTAGCAGCCTTTTTTGATTTAAAAAAATAATAATATATTTTTTACTATGTTTATGTTTATGTTTATTAAATGTGTTCATTTTTTTTACAAAAGAAACAATACAAGACAATCCCATAAATGATAATGTACAAAATATAAAAAAATGAAAGGTAGCAGAAAGAAGAATAAATCTTATTATATCTGCCCCTTTTTTCCAACAATCAGATTAAACAATAATAATCTTCAACCAACAGTACAAAATGACTAACTCTTTCTAATTTTCTAACTAATACAATACACATTACGCTATTTCATATATTTTTTAACACATTTGTTTTGATCATTTTCTTAAATGTAAACATTGACTTGGCATTTTTAACTACATTCTCCAAGCCATTCCATAATCTAATTCCCTGGATTGAGGTAGAACGTCCCTTCAAACTAGTTCTGAATTGTGGTTTTACAAACATCTCTGTCCCCTTAAGATTATAACAACTTTGTCTTTTAACAAAATGCATTTGGATATTTAAAGGTAATGCATTATTTTGAGCCCTATACATAACTGATAAAATATTATAGTCTACCAAATCATGGAACTTCAATAACTTCAGTTGATAAAATAATGTACTTGATGGATGACAGTAATGTTTTCTAGTGATAATTCTTACAGCTCTTTTCTGTAATACAAAAATAGGCTTTGTGATTGTTTTACACGCATTCCCCCAAACATCAATACAATAGATTAAGTGTGGAACAATGATTGTGTTATACAACAAATACAGAGCTTTATCATTCAATAGGTCTCTGACTTTGTACAGTACTGCAATCGATTTAGCTATTTTTATTCTTACAGAATTTATGTGTTGTTTCCATGTCAGTTTGTCATCAATGATAACACCCAAAAACTTCACCCACACTCTACAAATCTCAACACCTCAATTTTGAGTGGAACATCAACAGTTTTCTTTTTATTACTGAATATCATGTAGTTAGCCTATCCGTGGGCAGCACGGTGGCACAACTGGTAAAGCTGCTGAGCAGGTCCCCGGTTTAAATCCCGGTCCGGGGGCCTTTCTGGGTAGAGTTTGCATGTTCTCTCCGTGCATGCGTGGGTTTTCTCCGGGTGCTCCGGTTTCCTCCCACAGTCCAAAAACATGCATGTTAGGCTGATTGGTGACTCTAAATTGACCCTGGTGTGAGTGAGCCAGGTCCCTCTTGTAAATGAGTCCCCATGGCTCAACGAGGCTAGCCTGTATAAATAAAGGTTGAATGAATGTAATTAGTTTTTTCTAGATTTAATGATAATTTATTTATTTTAAACCAAGTTTGTATTTTGACAAATTCTGTCTTTATCAATTCCAACATTTGTTCTATATCTTCACCTAAACAGAAAAATGTGGTATCATCAGCAAAAAGTACACATTTAAGGAGTCCTGACACATTTACTAAGTCATTCACGTATAAAATAAATAGCTATGTGATCCTACTTACGAATTTTTGACATACAAGCGCCCCCTAGGGACGTAACTCGCTCGTAAGTCGGGGACTACCTGTAATCTGGTGAAGTTCCGTGTAAGCATTGATGTGTAATGAGAGGAGTTTTGTATTGAATTCTGTAGGTGACAGGAAGCCAATGAAGGTTATGGAGAATGGGTGTAATATGTTCAAATTTACGAGCTCTCAATAAAATCCTTGCTGCACTGTTTTGAATGTATTGAAGCTTCTGAAGGTTTTTACCAGGGATTCCAATAAACAGGGAGTTGCAGTAGTCGAGCCTGGAGGAGACAAACGCATGGACGAGCTTCTCAGCATCGGAAAAGGTTAGAGATGGACGAAGTCTGGAGATGTTTCGAAGATGGAAGAAGCAAGTTTTAAACAGAGATGAGAGTCCATTTTTATTCCAAGATTTGTAACAGAGGTGGAGAGGGGGATGTCTTGACCAGAAAAGTGTTGTTATAGTTGATGAAACCACAAAGGGTAGGATTCAGCTGGACAGATGCCAGGCCTGGGTCACAGGAGTCCCGCGGGAAATGAAGATATTGGCATTCAGCGGGAAACAAAGATTAGAATACGAAGGTAAAGAAATCATCATTTGCCAGGATATTCCACAAAATATTATCCAACAAAGAAGGAATTTCTACTCTGTATGCCAGGAGCTGATTGCAAAATCAGGTTCCAGATGTGGTACCCTGCCATTCTGCACTTCTCTCTCAACAATAAAGAGTTCTCTTTCGACAGCAGAAGAAGCTGTTAAAGTCCTTCAGGCGAGGGACAAAGCCCTGTGAGTATGTGGGTCACATAAAGCATACATGGTTTGATGTGGCGTTGATCACAATGACAGTTCAGTTCTGAAACTTTAAAAACAGTTGTCCCCCCCCCCCCTCACCCTCGACTGATTTAAAATGAGCATTTTGCTCTTGGTTTGATTTAAAACGTGGAA
>JBBPBX010040360.1:0-10726 GCA_038048925.1 Garcialebias charrua
TTGTGACGGCGTGACGGCTGATTCGCCACATCGCCACGCCCACATGCTCCACCCAAAACGGTCAGTGTTGGAAAGCTTGTTACAGCAACATGTCTTCGGTCACTGGACAGACCGTCCCGCTGATTAGGTAACAGGTGTCCGATCGGGACGTTCAATGTATAACTGTACACTTCCTGTTGTGAGGGGGCGTGGCTTAATTAATGTCATGATTTGACCATTCAGTATTGTAGGGGACCGGTTGTGGGTCAATCACTGAAGGTTTGATGTATTAGACGGTTTTCGTGTAGGTGCTATTAGTGTTTCGTTTTTCATGGCGAGATGCCTAACTTTGAGGCCAGGCCACGCCCCTTCAGCATATATGAAAATGCGAGGTTTTGATCATTTGTTACTCCTGCATGTCTGAGTGATGAGTCTGCCAAATTTGGTGAGTTTTAGGGTATGATAAAGCCCCCAAAAGACCATTTCATTTTAGCTCCATTCATTTTCAATGGGAAAAAAATGGCCGAAAAGGCTTAATATTTCAAAAAGCGCAACTTGCAGCATTACCAAAAGTCATAGCTGGATTGTCCTGAACGAGCTGAACATTTTGATATATGAATCGTTGAAATGGCACAAATACTCTAGGAGGAGTAGCGTGCCAAAAAACGTACGGACGGAAGATAGTAACTATAATAATAATATTATTAAATATAAACACAATCTCTATAGTGTGAATGCCTTGTTGGCATTCACACAACTAGAAAAACCGCATTTCCTACGAAAATGCACGTGTGAATGCCTTAGCGCCGCTCCGCCCTTCTCGCGGCGACCGCGGGAAGTCGAGCTGGTCCACCCCGAAACACTCTCGTGCCTTTCCCGTACCCGTTCGGCACCTAGTGCGTGCACTCAATTTGGTCCACATTCCAAAATGGCCGCCTTCCCATTTATCGTACAACGTTGACGCCAGAGGGTTTTCTGTGCGTCTTGGTGAATTGGACAAGTGTACCAAATTTCATGATCCTACGTGAAACTAAGGCCAATGCGGAGGGTAGTTTGAAATTTTCTAGGTGGCGCTCTTGAGCCCTTTCTGTTGCAATTTTGGCCACGCCCCCAAAATATGTAATTTTTCACCAGTCCTGACGAGTCTGCCAAATTTGGTGAGTTTTGGGATATGATAAAGCTCCCAAAAGGCCAAACGTATTGTGACGGCGTTACGTCTGATTCGCCACATCGCCACGCCCACATGCTCCACCCAAAACAACCAGTCGTGGAAAGCTTGTTACAGCAACATGTCTTCGGTCACTGGACAGACCGTCACGCTGATTAGGTAACAGGTGTCCGATCGGGATGTTCAATGTACAACTGTACACTTCCTGTTGTGAGGGGGCGTGGCTTAATTATTGTCATGATTTGACCATTCAGTATTGCAGGGGACCGGATGTGGGTCAATCACTGAAGGTTTGATGTATTAGACTGTTTTCGTGTAGGTGCTATTAGTGTTTCGTTTGTGACGGCGTGACGGCTGATTCGCCACATCGCCACGCCCACATGCTCCACCCAAAACGGTCAGTGTTGGAAAGCTTGTTACAGCAACATGTCTTCGGTCACTGGACAGACCGTCCCGCTGATTAGGTAACAGGTGTCCGATCGGGACGTTCAATGTATAACTGTACACTTCCTGTTGTGAGGGGGCGTGGCTTAATTAATGTCATGATTTGACCATTCAGTATTGCAGGGGAGTGGTTGTGGGTCAATCACTGAAGGTTTGATGTATTAGACGGTTTTCGTGTAGGTGCTATTAGTGTTTCGTTTTTCATGGCGAGATGCCTAACTTTGAGGCCAGGCCACGCCCCTTCAGCATATATGAAAATGCGAGGTTTTGATCATTTGTTACTCCTGCATGTCTGAGTGATGAGTCTGCCAAATTTGGTGAGTTTTAGGGTATGATAAAGCCCCCAAAAGACCATTTCATTTTAGCTCCATTCATTTTCAATGGGAAAAAAATGGCCGAAAAGGCTTAATATTTCAAAAAGCGCAACTTGCAGCATTACCAAAAGTCATAGCTGGATTGTCCTGAACGAGCTGAACATTTTGATATATGAATCGTTGAAATGGCACAAATACTCTAGGAGGAGTAGCGTGCCAAAAAACGTACGGACGGAAGATAGTAACTATAACTAGAAAAACCGCATTTCCTGCGAAAATGCACGTGTGAATGCCTTAGCGCCGCTCCGCCCTTCTCGCGGCGACCGCGGGAAGTCCAGCTGGTCCACCCTGAAACGCTCTCGTGCCTTTCCCGTACCCTTTCGGCACCCAATGCACGCACCCGATTTGGTCCACATTCCAAAATGGCCGCCTTCCCATTTATCGTACAACGTTGATGCCAGAGGGTTTTCTGTGCGTCTTGGTGTATTGGACAAGTGTACCAAATTTCATGATCCTACGTGAAACTAAGGCCAATGTGGAGGGTAGTTTGAAATTTTCTAGGTGGCGCTCTTGAGCCGTTTCTTTTGCAATTTTGGCCACGCCCCCAAAATATGTAATTTTTCACCAGTCCTGACGAGTCTGCCAAATTTGGTGAGTTTTGGGATATGATAAAGCTCCCAAAAGGCCAAACGTATTGTGACGGCGTTACATCTGATTCGCCACATCGCCACGCCCACATGCTCCACCCAAAACGGTCAGTGTTGGAAACGTTGTTACAGCAACATGTCTTTGGTCACTGGACAGACCGTCACGCTGATTAGGTAACAGGTGTCCGATCGGGACGTTCAATGTACAACTGTACACTTCCTGTTGTGAGGGGGCGTGGCTTAATTAATGTCATGATTTGACCAGTCAGTATTGCAGGGGACCGGATGTGGGTATATCACTGAAGGTTTGATGTATTAGACAGTTTTCGTGTAGGTGCTATTAGTGTTTCGTTTGTGATGGCGTTACGTCTGATTCGCCATATTGCCACGCCCACATGCTCCACCCAAAACGGTCAGTGTTGGAAAGCTTGTTACAGCAACATGTCTTTGGTCACTGGACAGACCGTCACGCTGATTAGGTAACAGGTGTCCGATCGGGACGTTCAATGTACAACTGTACACTTCCTGTTGTGAGGGGGCGTGGCTTAATTAATGTCATGATTTGACCATTCAGTATTGCAGGGGACTGGTTGTGGGTCAATCACTGAAGGTTTGATGTATTAGACAGTTTTCGTGTAGGTGCTATTAGTGTTTCGTTTTTCATGGCGAGATACCTAACTTTGAGGCCAGGCCACGCCCCTTCATCATATATGAAAACATGAGGTTTTGATCATTTTTTACTCCCCCATGTCTGAGTGATGAGTCTGCCAAATTTGGTAAGATTTAGGATATGATAAAGCTCCCAAACGGCCATTTCATTTTAGCTCCATTCATTTTCAATGGGAAAAAGATGGCCGAAAAGGCTGAATATCTCAAAAAGCTAAAGTTGCATCATTACCAAAAGTCATAGCTGGATTGTCCTGAGCGAGCTGAACATTTTGATATATGATTTGTTGAATTGGCACAAAAACTGTAGGAGGAGTAGCGTGCCAAAAAACGTACGGATGGAAGATAGTAACTGGAATAATATTAAATATAAACACAATCTCTATAGTGTGAATGCCTTGTTGGCATTCACACAAATATAAACACAATCTCTATAGTGTGAATGCCTTGTTGGCATTCACACAAAAAAACCGCATTTCCTGCGAAAATGCACGTGTGAATGCCTTAGCGCCGCTCCGCCCTTCTCGCGGCG
The DNA here is from genome assembly GCA_038048925.1 of Garcialebias charrua. Lineage (NCBI taxonomy): Eukaryota > Metazoa > Chordata > Actinopteri > Cyprinodontiformes > Rivulidae > Garcialebias > Garcialebias charrua. The sequence continues at coordinate 3,751 of JBBPBX010040360.1, forward strand.
ACCGCGGGAAGTCGAGCTGGTCCACCCCGAAACACTCTCGTGCCTTTCCCGTACCCGTTCGGCACCCAGTGCGTGCACTCAATTTGGTCCACATTCCAAAATGGCCGCCTTCCCATTTATCGTACAACGTTGACGCCAGAGGGTTTTCTGTGCGTCTTGGTGAATTGGACAAGTGTACCAAATTTCATGATCCTACGTGAAACTAAGGCCAATGCGGAGGGTAGTTTGAAATATTCTAGGTGGCGCTCTTGAGCCCTTTCTGTTGCAATTTTGGCCACGCCCCCAAAATATGTAATTTTTCACCAGTCCTGACGAGTCTGCCAAATTTGGTGAGTTTTGGGATATGATAAAGCTCCCAAAAGGCCAAACGTATTGTGACGGCGTTACGTCTGATTCGCCACATCGCCACGCCCACATGCTCCACCCAAAACAACCAGTCGTGGAAAGCTTGTTACAGCAACATGTCTTCGGTCACTGGACAGACCGTCACGCTGATTAGGTAACAGGTGTCCGATCGGGATGTTCAATGTACAACTGTACACTTCCTGTTGTGAGGGGGCGTGGCTTAATTATTGTCATGATTTGACCATTCAGTATTGCAGGGGACCGGATGTGGGTCAATCACTGAAGGTTTGATGTATTAGACTGTTTTCGTGTAGGTGCTATTAGTGTTTCGTTTGTGACGGCGTGACGGCTGATTCGCCACATCGCCACGCCCACATGCTCCACCCAAAACGGTCAGTGTTGGAAAGCTTGTTACAGCAACATGTCTTCGGTCACTGGACAGACCGTCCCGCTGATTAGGTAACAGGTGTCCGATCGGGACGTTCAATGTATAACTGTACACTTCCTGTTGTGAGGGGGCGTGGCTTAATTAATGTCATGATTTGACCATTCAGTATTGCAGGGGAGTGGTTGTGGGTCAATCACTGAAGGTTTGATGTATTAGACGGTTTTCGTGTAGGTGCTATTAGTGTTTCGTTTTTCATGGCGAGATGCCTAACTTTGAGGCCAGGCCACGCCCCTTCAGCATATATGAAAATGCGAGGTTTTGATCATTTGTTACTCCTGCATGTCTGAGTGATGAGTCTGCCAAATTTGGTGAGTTTTAGGGTATGATAAAGCCCCCAAAAGACCATTTCATTTTAGCTCCATTCATTTTCAATGGGAAAAAAATGGCCGAAAAGGCTAATTATTTCAAAAAGCGCAACTTGCAGCATTACCAAAAGTCATAGCTGGATTGTCCTGAGCGAGCTGAACATTTTGATATATGAATCGTTGAAATGGCACAAAAACTCTAGGAGGAGTAGGACGCCAAAAAACGTACGGATGGAAGATAGTAACATCTATAAAGAATAATAATAAATATAAACACAATCTCTATAGTGTGAATGCCTTGTTGGCATTCACACAACTAGAAAATTTGCATTTCCTACGAAAATGCACGTGTGAATGCCTTAGCGCCGCTCCGCCCTTCTCGTGGCGACCGCGGGAAGTCGAGCTAGTCCACCCCGAAACACTCTCGTGCCTTTCCCGTACCCGTTCGGCACCCAATGCACGCACCCGATTTGGTCCACATTCCAAAATGGCCGCCTTCCCATTTATCGTACAACGTTGACGCCAGAGGGTTTTCTGTGCGTCTTGGTGAATTGGACAAGTGTACCAAATTTCATGATCCTACGTGAAACTAAGGCCAATGCGGAGGGTAGTTTGAAATATTCTAGGTGGCGCTCTTGAGCCCTTTCTGTTGCAATTTTGGCCACGCCCCCAAAATATGTAATTTTTCACCAGTCCTGACGAGTCTGCCAAATTTGGTGAGTTTTGGGATATGATAAAGCTCCCAAAAGGCCAAACGTATTGTGACGGCGTTACGTCTGATTCGCCACATCGCCACGCCCACATGCTCCACCCAAAACAACCAGTCGTGGAAAGCTTGTTACAGCAACATGTCTTCGGTCACTGGACAGACCGTCACGCTGATTAGGTAACAGGTGTCCGATCGGGATGTTCAATGTACAACTGTACACTTCCTGTTGTGAGGGGGCGTGGCTTAATTATTGTCATGATTTGACCATTCAGTATTGCAGGGGACCGGATGTGGGTCAATCACTGAAGGTTTGATGTATTAGACTGTTTTCGTGTAGGTGCTATTAGTGTTTCGTTTGTGACGGCGTGACGGCTGATTCGCCACATCGCCACGCCCACATGCTCCACCCAAAACGGTCAGTGTTGGAAAGCTTGTTACAGCAACATGTCTTCGGTCACTGGACAGACCGTCCCGCTGATTAGGTAACAGGTGTCCGATCGGGACGTTCAATGTATAACTGTACACTTCCTGTTGTGAGGGGGCGTGGCTTAATTAATGTCATGATTTGACCATTCAGTATTGCAGGGGAGTGGTTGTGGGTCAATCACTGAAGGTTTGATGTATTAGACGGTTTTCGTGTAGGTGCTATTAGTGTTTCGTTTTTCATGGCGAGATGCCTAACTTTGAGGCCAGGCCACGCCCCTTCAGCATATATGAAAATGCGAGGTTTTGATCATTTGTTACTCCTGCATGTCTGAGTGATGAGTCTGCCAAATTTGGTGAGTTTTAGGGTATGATAAAGCCCCCAAAAGACCATTTCATTTTAGCTCCATTCATTTTCAATGGGAAAAAAATGGCCGAAAAGGCTTAATATTTCAAAAAGCGCAACTTGCAGCATTACCAAAAGTCATAGCTGGATTGTCCTGAACGAGCTGAACATTTTGATATATGAATCGTTGAAATGGCACAAATACTCTAGGAGGAGTAGCGTGCCAAAAAACGTACGGACGGAAGATAGTAACTATAATAATAACTAGAAAAACCGCATTTCCTGCGAAAATGCACGTGTGAATGCCTTAGCGCCGCTCCGCCCTTCTCGCGGCGATCGCGGGAAGTCGAGCTGGTCCACCCTGAAACACTCTCGTGCCTTTCCCGTACCCTTTCGGCACCCAATGCACGCACCCAATTTGGTCCACATTCCAAAATGGCCGCCTTCCCATTTATCGTACAACGTTGATGCCAGAGGGTTTTCTGTGCGTCTTGGTGAATTGGACAAGCGTACCAAATTTCATGATCCTACGTGAAACTAAGGCCAATGCGGAGGGTAGTTTGAAATTTTCTAGGTGGCGCTCTTGAGCCGTTTCTTTTGAAATTTTGGCCACGCCCCCAAAATATGTAATCGTTCACCAGTCCTGATGAGTCCGCCAATTTTGGTGAGTTTTGGGATATGAAAAAGCCCCCAAAATGCTATTTCATTTTAGCTCCATTCATTTTCAATGGGAAAGCCTTAGCTACTGTTTTAGCTCGGCAATAAACAACTGTATCATCAGCATAGAAATGTAAGGATGCATCAGGGATGCAGTGACCTACATTAGCTATGTAGATTGTAAAGAGAGTTGGTCCTAAAACTGAGCCTTGTGGTACACCATTTTTAACTGTTAAATAGCTGGAAGAAGTACCGTTATGTTGAACACATTGCCTCCGATTGGAAAGATAGTTAGAAAACCAACCGATGGTGTGATCAGAGAAACCGATTTCTGAGAGCTTATGACACAGGATGTTATGATCCACAGTGTCAAAAGCTTTAGACAGATCTAAGAAAAGTGCAGCACAATAATCCTTAGCATCCAATGCTTCAACAACATCATTCAGAACCTTCAGAGAAGCAGTTGTTGTGCTGTGTTTTTTCCTGAAACCAGATTGATGAGAGGTAAGATGTTAAATGAGTCCAGATAATTTTTGATCTGAGAGTTTATCAGTTTTTCTAGAACCTTGGCTAAGATGCAGAGTTTAGAGATCGGTCGATAATTGTTCAGTGAGGTGGGGTCACCTCCCTTCAGCAAAGGAAGAACAAAGGCTGTTTTCCAAGCATCCGGAATGGTGTTTTGGCTTATGGACAGATTAAAGATGTGGGTCACAGGGACTGTGATGATATGAGCAGCCAGCCTTAAGAAATAAGGTGGAAGTTCATCTGGACCTGCAGATTTTTTAGGATCAAGATCATTTAACAATTTATTTACCTCACTGACTGAGAACGGAGAAAAAGAGAAGGTGTGATTAACTGATGGTTGACTTGTAGGAGGGATTTGATTTGTAGAAGTTTGATTATTAGATGAAGTGGCTGATTTTCCATTTGTAACTGTGTCAAATAATGAACTAGAAGCAACAAAATGTTTATTGAAACAGTTCAGGATCTCGTGCTTATTTGACACAGGAACAGAGTCAACAAGAAATTGTGATGGGAGGTCAGATGATTGGGGGGTGCCTGAGAGAGATTTGATGGTTTTCCAGAATTTTTTAGGATCGTTTAGATTTTTGGAGGTCTGAGATAAGAAGTAGTTACGTTTTGCGGCTTTGATGGCAGTTGTGCATTTATTCCTTAGCTGCCGAAATTTCAACCAATCAGTGTCTGAGTGTGATTTTCTTGCTGCGGCCCAAAGATGATCTCTCCAGTGCAGGAGATCAGCTAGTTCAGGAGTAAACCAGGGGCTGTCACGGCCCTTTATCCTGAACTGCCGGAAAGGTGCGTGTTTGTTTACAAAGTAAATGAAACTATCATGAAAATAGTTCCAAGCGTATTGATTTGTAGGATACGTTGCCAATCAAAGTGGGATGGATCCCAAAGGAATGACTGTTCACTAAAATGTTTCAAAACCCTTTTTTGAATTATTCTGGGCTTAGCAGGTGGAAGTTTAGTAGATCTAAGAGCTGCTATTACGGAATGATCACTCAAAACGTTAGCAAATACACCTATACCAGGAAATTTGTGAGGTGCATTTGTGAAAAACAGATCTAAGGTAGAAGATTTTTCGGGACATTTTATGTTTGGTCTGGTGGGAGAATCGATAAGTTGTGTTAGATTGAGAGATAGGCAACATTCCTTGAATTTATCACAGAGGGGGGTCGACTTATTCCAATCAATGTTGAAATCTCCAGCCATAACAATCTCATTGTGTTTTAAATTTCCTATGAATTCAGTCAGGGAAGACAGAGCTTCAGGTGTTGCGGAGGGGGGACGATAACAACCAACAACAGTTAAGGGCTGACCTCCTTTCAAAGTGATGTTCACAGCTAAAGCCTCAAACTGGTTTGCGATTGTTTTTTTAGATGCAATCCTGGCAGCCAAAGAATCTCTGATGTAAATAGCGACTCCACCTCCCCTTGTATTACGATCACAACGATAGATCTTAAATTCATTGATTGCCAGGTCATTTTTCAAAACAGAATTGTTGAGCCAAGTTTCAGAGATAACGATCACATCTGCCCCAGAAGAAGTGATTAGGATTTTCAATTCATCAAGTTTTTTTAGAAGGCTACGAGCGTTTACATGCAGAAAACGGAGACCTGAAATATTTTTAAACTCATTAGGTGTACAGTAGTTAGTGATTGGCCCTGGGTTTGGCTGAATCCCTGAGATCAATAACAACATTAATATCAGACATTTACTTGACTTCTTTGTCAGTGATGTGTAATTACAGGAGTTAACAGTGTGACATTTTGCCCCCATAATTGAACCATGTGAAACATTAATGAAGACACGATCATTCAGAGCCCAAAAACAATGAAAGTCGCAGTGATGGGCAGATCCAGATGTGTTGATAAGATTCAGTGATTCCAGGTAGTCTGAGAACTGAAAATAAGAACAGTAATATGAATGATGCAGAAAAGTTTCAGAGCATGAGGTATCACAAATTAAATGGGCAAACAAATCCGTTGTGGAGGACCAACTGTAGCTTGTATTGTCCCAACTGTAGTTTGTATTGGGCTGAGGAGGGCACCAGTCCCCCTGTGAAGATTTGATATAGAAGTCTTTGCTCTGAAACCATACTGACTATTACTTAAAATGTTATGTTTATCAATAAATTGGTTTAATCTAATTACAAATAATTTTCTAAGATTTTTGAAAACTGTGGTAGTAAGGATACTGGTCTGTAATTGTTAAATAAGCTTTTATCACCATCTTTGAAGAGAGGAACCACCTTTGCCACTTTCATATTGTCTGGAAATTTTCCAGTGGAAAAGGATAGATTACAAATATAAATGAATGGTTCAATGACATGACTCATTATATCTTTTACAAATTTCATATCCATATCAACACAGTCTTTGGAACGTTTATCAGAAAAAGTTTTAACAACATTCATTATTTCTTCTTTATTTGTTTCCTTAAGAAGAATACTGTTAGTATTACTAGAGATTGAGTGATTCACTGTATTGTTTACTTTTGGAATTTTAGCTGCAAGACTTGGACCCACATTAACAAAATATTGATTGAAACCATTTGCAATTTCATTTTCGTCATAGATGTCCTCATTATTTTTTACAAAATGTTGTGAAATGCCAGTCTTTGATTTATGAGTCTTTAAGAGATTGTTCATTACTCTCCAAGTAGCTTTAGTATCACCATTACTTTTATCCAATAATTCACTGTAATATTCCTGTTTAGTCAGAGTCAGAGTCAGAGAGTCAGAGAGTCTTTATTGTCATTTGCACCGCATGTGGTACATGTGGTGAAAACGAGATTATGTACACGGGGTCCCAGTTACATCCAACAACAAATGCAAGAGAAAAACAGTAATAACATCTAGAATTAACTAAGAGAAACATCAACTAGTAATACACTAAGCCCTAATGTAGTGGAAAGAAAAACATCATTATAAACAGCAGCACGAACATGAGTCTTTATGAGCAGATGGTCACAGATGAACACAGCAACAAGAAAACAGATCAGCATCAGCATGATGTGATATTTTGCAGTGTTTATTCTTATTATTTATTTATTCATGAGTCTAACAGCCTCAGGGTAGAAGCTGTTCCTCAGTCTAGTGGTTCTACATTTGATGCTCCTCAACCTCCGTCCTGAGGGGAGTGGGGCAAAGAGTGAGTGTGCTGGGTGAGTGAGGTCTTTCATGATGCAGGTGGCTCTTTTCCTGCATCTGGAGGTGTAAA
>JBBPBX010040361.1:0-22252 GCA_038048925.1 Garcialebias charrua
AGGCGGGGTTCGCTCATCCTAGCTATTGAAAACAGCCAGGGAGCTGCTCTGCTGGGCAAACGTTCACCTAAGATCACTGAGGGCTGTTTACATCCCAGGTGTGCTAAACAGAGGCGCCGACATCATTTTGAGAGGGGGGCCTCTGGACAGAGATTGGATGTTACACCCGGACCTGGTGTCTCAAATCTGGTCCAAGTTTGGGAGGGCGGAAGTGGATTTGTTTGCGATGCGAGAGAATTCACAATGCCCCCTGTTCTTCTCCCTGAGTCCCCTCGACACCCCCGTTGGGGATGGACGCCTTTGCTCACAAACCGTGGCCGAGGGTGTTGAATTATGTGTTCCCTCCAGTTCCTTTGCTATCTGCACTGTTGGAAAGAGTAAGAGAGGAGGGAGTATCAGTAATTCTGATCGCTCCATAGCGCGTGAACGCACCATGGTTTCCTTTGCTATCTGCACTGTTGGAAAGAGTAAGAGAGGAGGGAGTATCAGTAATTCTGATCGCTCCATAGCGCGTGAACGCACCATGGTTTCCGATCCTGCAGCAGCTGACAGGTCGCTCTTGGAAACTCTCTTAGAGAGAGGACGCTCTCCTGTAGGAAAGGGGTGCAATAAGGAGCCCTCCGGTAATAGGCCAGCAACTGTGGGCCTAGATGCTGAACGACAACGTCTAGAAAACCTTGGTTTCTCTAAAGATGTCATTGGAACCATACAGGGCTCACGTGCACAGTCTACAATTGCTGTTTACGCTTCAAAATGGGCTGCTTTCTAGTGTTGGTGCCTGGAAAAACATCTGGACCCATGTCCATGTCACTTGGGTCCCATTTTATCATTCCTACAATTATTGCTGGACAGAAATTTGGCTTTCTGCACTATTAAAACATATGCTGCAGCAATTTCTTCATGTCATGAGGGGTTTAATGATAGAACAGTGTTTAACCATCCCCTAATGAAACGCTTTTTGAGAGGCGCTCGTCATCTTAGACCAGTTTCCCGGGCCTTGGCTTCTCAATGGGATCTGGTTACTGTGTTGAACGCATTAACTGTGGTTCCATTCGAGCCGCTTAAGGAGGTTCCGCTAAAGTTCCTATAATTTCAAACGGCTCTGTTGTTGGCTCTTACGTCAGCTAAAAGAGTAAGTGACCTTTCTGGACTGTCTGTTTCTCCTTCCTTCTTAAAAATACAAGGAGAGTTCTGCTGAACTTAGGCCTAATCCAGCATTCATACCTAAGGTCATAACGTCTTCATTCAAGTCCAGGATCATCACACTGGACGTTTTTTGCCTTCCTCCTCACTCCAAACCAGAGGAGGAGTAGCTTCACTTGCTTTGCCCGGTTCGGGCTCTCAGATATTATGTAGAACGCACAGCCGCGATACGTAAATCTGATAAGCTCTTTGTACATTTCAGAGAAGGCTCACAGGGTTAACCTTTGACCCCTCAGCGATTGTCACATTGGTTGTGTGAGGCCATCTCCCAGGCTTACAGTTCTGCTGGCCTACAGCCTCCCGAGGGCATTAAAGCTCATTCCACTCGAGGGATGGCGACTTTCACAGCCTTGTTCAACGGTCTGTCGGTACAGGATATCTTCTCTGCAACTTCTTGGTCATCAGTAACTCCCTTCATCCGTTTTTATCTATGAGATGTCTCTAGCTCCTCTGACATTTTCTGTCCTCAGGGTTGCAACGGAGTAAAAACTTTTCATTATCAATAACATTATTGATTAAATGACACAGTCGTTTCTGTTTTTATTGATGGGTGATACAGTACGGTCAAGTCAGTAGAACGTGTGGTACCTGCTCCTGACTCTGCTTCAATTGATATTGCGATTTACAAGATACAAGATACAAGATAGGTTTATTAACATTGCATCAATTTTCACCGATACAGCGTAAATATGTAGTTACAGTCATCCAGGAGAGAGAATGAGTGCAAAAAGCTGCTGCTCAACAAAACACATGACATGTTTATCAACACATGATATGCTTATAGCGCGGCCGCTCTCATCTGTCCCCAGATGAAGGTCAAAGGCAGGAAAACAGGCAAAGACACGGGGTTTTACAGCGTTGATATTAAAAAAAGATGAATCACGTTTTGTCTTCAAGACACCGCGTGATCCAGTAAAAACCATATCAAAAAGCACATTTAGTTACAATAACAAATTGAGAGACGGCAGGCAAGGAGATAGAGTCTGTGAGTAACTTCAGACAAACACAAGTTCAGCAGATGTGCAGCTGGGCGTTATCTGAGGCTGCACAGAAATCTCTGGGGGGGGGAGGGGGGGGAGGGCAGCAGGTCTCTTCAGCTCCACACTCCCAGGAGAATGGCTTCTGACAGCCTTCTTTTTCAAGGACATGTGCAGAAGCCAGATAATAGTCTTGTTTATTATCCAATAGACCACAGTGTTCTTTTCCACTGCCGCCATCAAGTCTGTGGTGCTGTTTCATGGCCAAAAAAATCCAAATAATATGTGGTCCCGCTCTATGAACCCCCATCTGTCCCTTGATTGATCCGGGGTGGCTGTAAACAAGTCCCAAAGCGCCCTGCAGGTCCTCCAAGCGAGCGATTGAGCTCATACAACAGCTGGGATGAGGAGCTCACGGCCCGGTTCAGAGAATTTTGCTGATCAGGTAGTGTCGACAGCGCGCTGATAGCTGCCGAAGCCTCCCTCAGCTTCCAGTAACAGACAACTCCGCTTACGCCAAAAAACAGAGCAGTTGCTACCAATATTCCAATAATCCACAAATCCTCCACGTCCTCGACACTTAAGACGGTCAGACACATGGGCTGCCACTGACCCCACGAGTCCAGCACGTATCCAGCCGCGTGTGTGTCGGAGGGACAGACAGCTTCTCCTGGCACGGTCCGCTTCGTGGAAAAAATCTTATCCATTGAAGAAACAGCCCAATTTATTAATTCCATATTGGTTCGAGTGAGCGCTGAAGGGTCGCAGACGAGACGAAAAGCAAGCAGGGAGTAGGAAAAACTTAGGGGAGGGAAGAGCAGAAAGATATGCGACTTGCCTTGCCGAGTGCCGGAAGAAGACCATAACCATCAGTTATCAGGTTGCTCACCTGCTAGTACCTTCAATGAGGGTGATGGTTGCCAGGTTGTTTGGTTCCAGTCAGACCCAGTGAGGCATGGACCATATCCTGCTCCGCCTTTAACCCACTAGGGCATGGCTTAAAGAGCGGCAGCCTCCATGAAATAGAACGTTGGTTACGTATTGCAACCCCAGATTTTATGAATGCAGGCGTAGCCCTTTAAGCCCCTCGGCCTCCCTGGCTCTCAATTGGCTAAAATTTTTACCTTGTTGGGAGTCGATTCTCGGTCAGCAGCAGAATAAATAGCAGACCGAGGCGGGGCCCACAGCAGGTGGGCGTGGACTAGAAGTCTTCAGTGATTGGTGCGAAGTGCAAGGATAAACCCACTAGGACGTGGCTTAAAGGACTATGCTTGCATTCATAGAATCTGGGGTTACAATATGTAACCAACGTTTTTGATATTGTAGCCTCACATTTCTGTGTTCAACAAATAACCACAAAACTTGCATCTCTCCGGGTTTTAAATCTTATTTGAGAACACAGAAATGATGTCCGACGTCATTTTAAGGGGGACCAAATATTGGTTTTATAAATTTTTATGGTATGTCTGTGGGCTATCCAGACCTTGTTCATTCAATTTAATGCACAAAATAATTCTTAGATAATAAAATATCCCCTTTCTAGTTGTGCCTTTTCTGACTTCCGTTCTGAACAGGCTGTTTATGATAAGGCCACGCCCTTCAAAAATCTGTTTACATTAACTCCGCCCTCCAAAGGGGACCCTGAGTCAGACCCAGAGGCAGACGCCATTTTGGGCAGGGCAAATGAGGCGCTGACGCGTCGCGTAGGCCGCTGAGAAACATCCATAAGTTCACCCTCCATGTTAAAAACTCTTCGTTTGACTCTTCGAAAACAAGCAATAAGGCTGCAGAGTAACACACTGGCTGCTAACTGCTATACACGCTCTCTCTAGCGGGGACCGCTTTTTTCACGGACCACATCCGGCGCGGACCGGATATGGTCCGCGAGCAGTCGTCCGGTTGATTTAAGAGCCTGTAAATAAGTTTTTTCGTTGATAGATAATTATTTATTAGCGGTACTGCATTTTAACAACAACGAAACATTGAACTCTAGTGGCCATTGTGCTGACATAAACTCAGGAAAAATAACCGTGACGTCTTTTATACTAAAGTGGGTGGAGCATCACCAGGGGTTGCTAGGTGAGTGGCTGGACTCAGGTTGGGGTGAGTTGTCTTGCGGCTTGTGACGTCACAAGCCACAGGATTTGAAAACGAGACATTTATATCACTGAAAAATAAATATGCTTAGAGTAAATAAACCACTGGGTGCATTTTTTTGGTCCTAGGACTGTTTTTTTAAGAAATACATACCCAAAGTTGAGTAAAAACATTAAAAAGTGAATTTTGCATCTGTGGTCCCCTTTAAAGAAAAACAGAAAAAGACTGAAATAAAAAGCACTTTAAACAAAAATAAAAGTCAGTTTCAAGCCACATCAACTCGATATTAGCGCCAACTTTTACGTTAGTGTCGACTTCTCTTCAGCGGTCCAGTCCTCCCGTATACCTGCCCCAAGAACAGATTGGATGCTTCGATGAAACTCTGCTGCTGCCTTCTTTACCAACACTGCTGTTTTAATTCTGCTGAAAGACTGTGCCTCATCACGGCAGAAATGTGTAGAAAAAATTAAAAGTAGAATAATTTTACTTAGCTGAAATGATGAAACAGGGAGTTCCTCCTGCAGCCTAATGCTGACTTTAAGTGGCTTCATTTAAAGCAGATCCTGAATCAGATGAACCATTTTTAATGCCAAAGACGTCTGCCAACTAATTAACTTAATGCACACAAGCACCACGAGGTCTGAAGTCACTCAGACTTTAGTATTTAGGCATATCAGCACCTGGCTGCAGCCATGACTTCTTCAGAGGAAATAAAGATAAACTTCAAGAAATCTGAAGCACTTGCACTAAGTATAAAAAATATTACAAGCTTATAAAACACAAAGCCCTCAAAAGGCTTTGGATTCAACCCTTACATAAAGTTCAAACCAGCAGACAGAACCACACGACTCTTCTGATGTTTACCAACACACCGACCAGAACCAGAACTGGAAACTGTTGCTGGACCTAAATCAGTGCTCCATCCATTTAACAATATTCCATAAATCACACACACACACACACACAAAAAAGTTTAATCCTGTTATCTGGACAGTCAGATCTAAGCTCTGACTGTCAGATCTAGGCTCTAACAGGTCTGGATAAAATAAAATAAAAACAGGCAAATAAAAATAAAACTAGATCTAGATCACATTATTACTTGATGGCAGCTAATTAGAAAATACTGTATATATTTGTGGAAAGTTTAATTATATCAGTCAGTGGGTCAGCATTCTTCACAGTGCATTATTTATCTTCAGCTGGAGAACAAACTGATCTGAATCACTGAACCGGTCCAACACAGAGTCCCCCCACCACACAGTTAAAACAAGTCTGTATTGTTTCTAGGATATTGTTCAAGGGTATGTTTTTCAATAAAATAAGATTGGAAAATTGAAGGTGCATTGTGACCTTATAACACCAGACAGTGTCGCTTATAAAACAAAATCGGTATCGGCCAAAATCAGATTTTGCAGATCAGACTTTTTAAAGATTGGTGATCCACCTGAAAATTGCAATCGGTGCATCCCTAGTTAGGGGTTAGGTTTAGGCTTAGCTATGTACTGTGATGATTAGGGTTAGGATAAGGTTCATGGTTAGTCTAAAGAAATTAAAGAAAAATGAATGGAAGTCAATGCAAAGTCCACATAAAGATAGCAAGACAAACCTGTGTGTGTATGTGCGTGCGTGTGTGTGGCCATGAGGTAGAGCTCTGAAATATAAATGAAGTTCTTCAATTGTTGTTAAAACTACAAAAAGTTGGTAAAAATTGTTTTCTCATGTGCCAGTAAGTCTTGGCCGATCTCCAATTTCCCAAAATTAAGGAAATCAGGGCTGATAAATTGGCCAGCTGATCTACACATAATGATCTACACACACTTGTACACACAATGATCCACACACACTAATCTGCACACAATTATCTACACACACTGATCTACACACACTGATCTACACATAATGATCTACACACACTTGTACACACAATGATCCACACACACTAATCTGCACACAATGATCTACACACACTGATCTAAACACACTGATCTACACACAATGATCTACACACACTGATCTACACACACTGATCTACACACAATGATATACACACACTTGTACACACAATGATCCACACACACTAATCTGCACACAATGATCTACACACACTGATCTACACACACTGATCTACACACACTGATCTACACACAATGATCTACACACACTGATCTACACACAATAATCTACACACACGATCTACACACACTGATCTACACACAATAATCTACACACAATGATCTGCACACAATGATCTACACACAATGATCTACACACATTGATCTACACACACTGATCTACACACTGATCTACACACAATGATCTACATACACTGATCTACACACACTGATCTACACACAATAATCTACACACACGATCTACACACAAAGATCTGCACACAATGATCTACACACAATGATCTACACACACTGATCTAAACACACTGATCTACACACAATGATCTACACACACTGATCTACACACTGATCTACACACAATGATCTACATACACTGATCTACACACACTGATCTAAACACACTGATCTACACACAATGATCTACACAACACACTGACACAATCAAACAAGCCAACAAACAAACGTGCATCATCATCAGTGAGACTCATATTTGTTCCGGGGCTGGAAGAGAGTGCATGAGAGCACTCAGAGAAAACTCACAGAGAGAAAGACCTGCACAGCTGAGACTGGAACCAGCGACTGTCACGCTGTGAGGCGACAGTGCCAACCACCTCTCTACAGTTCCACCTGAACACACGGGCCTTTTTCTCACAAAAGATTTGACAGAGCATCTGGGCCCAGAACTAAACACTCACTTTTCAGTCTCAACCTCAGAGCTTCATAGACATCTCAGACATTGAAGACGGTTTACAGACAGTTGAAAAATAAAACATTTCATCACTTTATTTAAATATTATTTATAAACCTTTGCACTGCTGTCAGTTTCACCACCCACAGCTAAAAAATCTAATTCTGTGAATAGCGCTGAGTACAAACTGTGGCAGCAGAAGCTAGCTGTGGCACTTCCTGTTGGGCCTGGGGCCCTTCCTGCAGACATACTGTACTGTCATATGTCTGCAGGACATACTGACATACTGTCCTATGTCTGCAGGAATGTCACGTAATGTCAAATGGACAACAAAGTAAAGGTTTGTAAAGCTCACATGGACTGTTGTCACAGACTGGAGCTGTTTTAAGACAGCAGCGGGTCGGCTTTAGCTCTGTGTGGATTAGCAGTGTTCATGACCATGTTAAAAATAAAACTTTGTTTCTTCAGAAAATTTCAGAAGAACCCCACTAAAGAACATCTCAACTGTTGCTGTTTGACTTTCTTGTTGCAATATTAAAAGACAGGCAATTTGCTTTTTGGATGAATATTAGCTCTTTTCTTTCTAAAATTAAGCAAATTCTACATTTTCTAATGATAATCTGCAGTGATTGGGAAAAAAGTAATAAAAAAAGATTTAGACTTCTTGCTTCTGAGCATACCTTGAAGGTAAAGTTAGGAGGAAATAAATACAATGTGTGTATTTGTCCTGATTATCACCGGCTGATGAAATTAAGGAAAATAATGAGATGCTTTAAGTTTAGTAAAAGTGATAAGTGAAGGACTGTCTTACTGGTCATGTCGCCGTTTATATGAGCCTTGTAGCGAGGACACATGGTGGTTTGTCTCGGTGCATCCTCATTGGACACCGGACTCCCCTCAGGATTAGTGTAAAATAAAAGAAGCGGCTGGAAATGTCCCCTGGTGCATTTTGAGGCGACATCCTTCCATTTGGATCCAATCTGGGACCAAGAAAAGAACAATTTGAGAACTCGAAACACACGCAGGAAAAAATGAGTGAAGAGGTCAGGCGTTCAAACCTCCTTCACGGTGGCGTCATCAAAAAACATCCATTTGGAAGATTTGGTGTGGTAGGCGAAGGCTGAGTAATGTTTACTGGAGAAACAGATCATTCCCACCAGATGCAGCTCACTTCGTTTGGCATTTTCATCCGTCACTCGGTTAAAAAGCTGAAAGAGACAAGAGTTTACTGTGAAATGAAAATGTGAGGTCACAGCACCTTCACCTCGCCTATCAACATTTTAATATTCCTGAAAACTGGGATCACAATGACTTTGTCCTTGAACACAACAAACACTACGTCTCCTTTGGTCATGTGTTTCTCGCTGACTTCCTACCCCACACAAGTTTAAGCGCGGGCCAATGGACCGGATGACGTCGTCCATCAGATCCGACTGCTCGGCGTCCCAAACAAAGCCAATGGTGACAATCTCTGGACAGTTCAGCAGAACGCGGCGGATCTTGATACTCTGACCACAGTCGCTCTGCAAAACACGAGGAACAAAAACGCAGCAGTATCAGTGTGTGTAATGATAATACCAAAGAAGGATTGAAAACATAAACTGAATGACAAAAAGGCAGCTTCTTTTTGTGTTTGTTCTGTCCGTGGAGTTTATTTCTGTTGTTTGTTTTTATTCAGTCCCTTTTCCAGTCTTTACACGTTTCTTTTACTTGTCATAAACCACTATTTCCCTCAGTCCCCTTTACTTTCGATTAATGACTCCCCAATGTTCATTTGCACATTAGCCTCAGCTGCACTCACTCAGTAATCACCCAAACCCTTAAAGCGTCACTGACATGATTTTTTTTACTATGCATAAAATTGCTCAAAATATACATATTTTATCATTTAAATATGTTTGTTTTTGAAAAAAAAAAAAGATAAATCAATTAAATTTTGCTTTAAAAGTGATTTTAAATTTCGCGCCGTGTTTAATCACGGGAAATCCGATTACACGCAAAAGCAACATCTGTGACGTAAAATCGGACAGATGCAGTCTGCGTGTGTCTGGAGATCGCAGTTTGTTTGTTTTTTTACTTGAAAAATGCCGTTACGTTGTGTCGCATTTGGGTGTTCTAATATCATCAGTGAACAAGTGAGCCTTTTCACTTTCCCAAAAGAAGAAATACTTCGTCTAGAATGGAATAAATAAAGCTGCCCCCCCTCGGAGCCCCCTCACTTCCTGAAAAGGTAAAAATCAAATAAATACGGGTGCAGACCTAAATTAGAACCTGCTGTTTCTTGTTCATCAAACTTTTTGCTTCCCAAACTGAAGACAAATAGCTCAAATCTTAACATAGATTTCTAAATTCGTCAAGTTATAAATTGTCCGCTATTAAAGAGATGTAGCCCTCTGCCCGATTTTACGTCACAGATGTTGCATTCGCGTGTAATCGGATTTCCCGTGAATAAAGACGGCGCAAAGTTTAAAATCACCTTTAAAGCGAAATTAAATTGATTTATCATTTTGTTTGCAAAAACGAACATATTTAAATGATAAGATATATATTTTGAGCAATTTTATGCATAGTAAAAAAATCATGTCAGCCACACTTTAAACAGTACTCCTGGTTCAGATTCACTGATTGTTGAGTTGTGCTGTTTGTTTTCTTGTGTTTCAAGTCACAAGTTTTTAGTATCATGTTTTACTGTGCTTGTGTGCTTCCTAGATTTCCTGTTAGTTTGTTTTCACAATACCTGTAGTTAAAGTTTGGATTATTTGATTTCTGAGGCCGTCTATACTGAGTGTGCGCTTTGAATTTTCCACATCAGAACCAATTGATACCTTACTGAAAAATGTATCATCAACATAGTACAGTATTCAACAATAACAATGTGTTCCATCCATCCACCTCCTGATGTCCACACCACACTTGGGTGTTAAGTTTGAGTTGAACAGTTCATGCAGAGAAGGAGGTGTTCCCAGGCCCGCTGTGAGATACAAGTACAGTATTATTACTTTGTATAAGTATTATTATAGACCCTGTCCATATGGAAGGAAAGGTTTTCAATTTTTTTTGCTTTTATCTACATGGGAACTGTAGAAAATGACAAAAATACAGTTGTACCATGCCAGACCTGTAAGTAGCGTCATAACGCTGAACAAAAGTACACCAAAAACAGGAAACAAGGCGTGGAATGTGTACATAAAGATTACACACTGTGCAAATTATAAACACAAGAAGAAGAAGAAGAGGACCCTCTCGTATCGTACGCTGGATTAGAGTTGAGGTTATGACTTTTTAAAGGAGAACACATATTATTTATTTTTAATTTTTATGATATTTCTGTGGGCTATCCAGACCATATTCATTCAATTTAATGCACAAAATAATTCTTAGATAATAAAATATCCCCTTTCTAGTTATGCATTTTCTCACTTCCGTTCTAAACGACCGGTTTATGATAATGAGCTCTGAAGGCCACGCCCTACAAAAATCTGTTTACATTAACTCCGCCCTCTGTAACAGCCAGTATCTCTAATCTGTTGTTGTTTTAAAATTAGCTCTTTTTTTATTACTCATTTGACTTACTGTTAGTGCTAGCTTAAGATAACTTACCGAAAGCCGTCTGCGCGCGCCGCCATTTGCAGCTCCTTTTAGCATTAGCCCACCTCCGAGGCTAAAGATAGCTTTTCCTCCTCCGGGCGGGCGGTGCTTAGCTCCGCTCGTTGCATGCGGCGCTTTTGGGAGCGATCGCTGCTTCAGTCCACACACACAAAGTTCACCGAGTGTTTACAGTTAATTTATCCGTATGAGGCAACCTCTGACCGGACCCCCGGACCTCAAAAGCCAGCAGTAGCCAGCAGTTCCCGCCCGCAGATGGTGCCTTCGCCGGCGGTCTGCTCGTTTTATTTCTGCCGGCTGCGCGTTGGGAGCGATCGCTAATACGCTAAAAATTGAACTAAAACGTAAAAATAACAATTATACTTTATTTATAAAGCCATTTAAAACAACCACAGCTGCAACAAAGTGCTGTACACATGAAATTAAGAACATTTAAACAAAAGATGAGATGAAATCAGGAATCAGGTGAGGGGCTGGACTCAGGTTTGGTGTGGGTTGTGCCTGCGGCTTGTGACGTCACAAGCCGCAGGATTTGAAAACGAAATGTATTTGGTATTTGGCAGCACGGTGGCACAACTGGTAGAGCTGCTGCCTCTCAGCGAGAAGGTTGCCGGTTCAAATCCCGGTCCGGGGGCCTTTCTGGGTGGAGTTTGCATGTTCTCCCCGTGCATGCGTGGGTTTCCTCCGGGTACTCCGGTTTCCTCCCACAGACCAAAAAACATGCATGTTAGGCTGATTGGTGACTCTAAATTGACCCTAGGTGTGAGTGAGAGAGTGGATGGTTGTTTGGTGTGAGTGAGACAGGTCCCTCTTGTAAATGAGTCCCCGTGACTCAACGAGGCTAGCCTGTATAAATAAAGGTTGAATGAATTTATCACTGACAAATAAATCTACTTAGAGTAAATAAACCACTGGGTGCATTTCTTTGGCCCTAGGACTGTTTTTTTATGAAGTACATACCCAAAGTTGAGTAAAAAAAACATTAAAAAGTGAATTTTGAATATAATAATAATGCATTTTCCTGTCATCTGCGTATGTTTCCCATACACAGACGAAATTCGTCTCTGCATTTAACCCAACCACCTACCAGGTGATGCAGTGAGCAGCCATAGAAAGCGCCCGGGGAGCTGGAGAATTAGATGTGCACTCATAGACACCCCAAGGTGTGTAGTGGCCGGGACGCGAACCCGCGTCCTTCGGGTTCCAAGTCAAAAGCCCTGCCACTACACCATCTTGGCTCCACAATATGTGGTCCCCTTTAACGGTTGTGTTTTGACCATCTAAAATGCAAGGGTGATGTAACAAAATTTAGGATTAATTTTCAAAAATTATGTTTTAAAGGCTCCTAAAATGTTGTTTCTACATGGATGAAAAGCTGAAATAAAAAATACCAGAACATTTAGATCTTTAAACAACCTTTCCCGTGTGGACGGCATCATCTCTCTGGTGTCTTCTGGTTGGTCCTGAGGTTTCATCTCAGTGAGATGTATCTGAAACGCTTCCCTCTGAAGTCCTCCAGAAAGCATTCCTGTCAAATGCTCAGACCATCTAAACTGTCTCATTTTACTGTGGACTGCATGCTAAACGTCAAACTCCTCACCCTGTCCATAAGGGTGAGTCCAGCCACCATCAAGCAGGTGCCTACAGGTTTCCCTAAACTCATGTAGCTATCGTGAAAAATGTTTAAATATGGTTAAAACCAAAATTCTGTAGTCCATCACCATCTGTTAGGGTCTACAATCATTGGTGAGAAATTATCATCCAGATACAGGACGTCATCAGAAGTTCTGTTTGTTTTGCTTTGGTCAACATTAAATGAATCAAATCAATCGTCATAATTTAATGGCAGATTGGTGATATGGAAAAAGGTAATTTAGCACAAATCAACAAAAACAAACAGTTGATTCATATGAATTAGTTTTATTAATTTTAAGAATTGGGACTAAATACATGAGTGCATGTCCCTAAAAGAGGTTGTTTACAGCTTTATGGCCTCACTAAAATAAATAGAATTAACAATCAAGACTCGTGCGACTCATACCCCAGAAAAATTAGCATCAAGAGTATTTCAGGAAAGTCAAAGAGTAAACCAGTGCCATTAAAAGATTGTCAAATATAAAATACATTTGAAAGAGCCTGGGGACAAACTCTGAAGCTGTGCTCAGCCTCCTTTGAGCTCCTTCAGGTGGAGGAACGCAACAAAAACTGAGGATCATTTATGATTATCTTATGTAAACGTGATGTGAACGACTGAATATTACTCCAACTTTTAAAAAAGAGCTTAAAGCTTAAACTCAGCTGGATCAAATGCATGAACAGAAACAAACATTTTTTTTTTAAACATAAAGAAAAAGAGAAATGAGAGCGAGGCCTTACGGGACAGCTGCGGAGGTCGCCCGTGCTGTTTGCCGCCTGCAGCAGCTCTCCAAACATGTCGGACCGGAGCCGCTCGCTCCTCCCCAGCATCCGATCCACCTGTTGGCTGAGGACAAGACAGAAGGTGCGCTGAAGTCGACGGATGTAACAATCGAGTCAGGATTAATCTTTTCACTTAATCAAAAACATATATTTGTTTTCAAATTAACCAGGACTCAGAACATGTCATAAATCAGGTCAGACACTTAGCCAATCACAGATCAGCAAGCTTGGGTTGCTAGGACGACTGAGGCAGATATGATTAAAATGCCTTCATCTCTTCTTCCTCACTGAACAAAAAGTACCGTAGGTTATTTCTCAAAAACAAAAAAACTTTGTTCGTCCCACTGCTAGGTTTGTTTGCAGCACTCTGTGTTTTGTAAGTTACTCTGCGGATGTCTCCCTTGTTTGTAGCTTTATTTTGCAGGTTTAAGCCTCGCACTGAAAACCAGCACATAAAAAAATGAGCACATTCCCTTTTCTAAGGACACTTGTTATCCTAAATTATTTAAATAAAGTATTTTTGGACTCTACTGTTTCCTTTTATTGTTCTGTTGAACACTCACTAAACTCAAAGATTTCTTTGCATTTCTCTCACCCCACGTTTATAGTAAATAAATTCATATTTTATGTCTAAATGGGTTTTTCATGAATCAATAAATCAATTAACTTTTTGCCATTAAGTTTATCTGGAATTAATAATTTATTAATTTTATGACCTACCTTTTCATATCATATTTATTCAGCACTTAGAAAACAGCGACAATGCTGACCAAAGTGTTATATAGTAAAATACCAATAAAATATGATACAGTGCAAAGTGTAAATACTTGTAAATAAATCACTTTTTATTTAAAATAAATATCTTTATATTTCAAGTCCTGCATTTTCATCTGTGTCATGTCAGGTTTTTAAGAGAGCCAAAGGGATTGAACTAAAATCACAGTTAATAATTCCTCAATCCTAAATTATTTATTTATGTTTGTTCATTGCCATATAGATTTTAAATTAACATTTAAATATTATGAATGTTGTTTTTATTTTGGCTGCCTGGACTCGAATCTGCAGCCCCAGCATTACACAACCACACCACTGACCACTGAGCTACCACGGCCCATTAAATATTATGAATAATTCACTGAAACATCTGAAATCTTTGAGGAAAGTGACTTATTAAAACCTCTGGCAACTTCAATAATTAAACACAAGGACGTAATGTGGAAGTTGATGCCAAAAATGTGGGGGGTGCCCCCTATAGATTGGTCGTAGCACGTTTATGTACTTTGTACAAGAAAATTAAAGAAACAAAAAAGTGAAAATACACTTCTACTGCAGTATGTTTAGTTGTAGCGTGTTACAGTAAAAAATAAATAAAAGCATTATTTGCTAGGTGGTGGGTGGTGCTAATAGTTTCACATCCTAACTGGACAGACTCTGGTTCCAAAAATAGAACAAGGCAGCGCCCATAAACTGGGACACATAAAGCATCAACAAGTGGAGGCTGAGGCATTTGGTCCGTGGTTTTCTTTTTTAGTCATGTTCTGCATTTCACTTTCCTAACTTTTATTTATTTTTTTAATCGCTTCTGCTTCTATAAAAAAATATGATGAGAAAACAATTCATGAAACCTGTAAAATACAATGTGAGAAAAGAAAGGGGCTTCCTCCAAGGAGTGCATCTCAAACACCACTTCACTCAAGTTTCAAAGAAAGATTTCGTAGGATCTGTTCACGCCTGGAGTACATGTTGAGGATGACTCTCAGCTACTATCACACCAAAGTTTAGCTCCATATCTGTAGAATTGACTGAGATATACACATTTATGGGTTTGCTAAAGATGATTAGCTGTGGCAGCCATATTGAATCAAGTTGACTCCAAAAAATCATTAGTTGTATATGCACATGAAATGATTAATTTCTGATAGTTTCCATCCAGTGGATATTTTACTAACAGACAAATGAGCACATGCACAGGTGAAGGTGTGTGAACACAAAATATGTTTATAATAGTGAAAAGAAGTTCAGTGAGCTCCATTTTCTATTTGGGGAAAAGTTTTTGTTCTCACCATAAGGAGGTTGTGGAGACATAATGAACCAGCTCTGTGAATGGGTGGGGGTCTGAAGATGCTCCACAACAACGACACACAAACTGCAACACAAGAGCGGCCACTTTCTTACTAGGTACAATAAAAAAATTCAAAAAAACAAGCAGAATACAGAATATAGCAGAAATGCATTCAGTTCACTGATCATTGTTGGGCTTTTGGAAGTTTGTAAGCTTCAGTTCAGGGACGTTCAGGAGCTCACAGAGCCATGGCTTACCTGCTCATAAAGCACTGAAGCAAACTTCTGATGGGTGATACAGGATTTGGACGAGCAGGCGTCAGTTGCTGTGTCTGAAGCGATGTGTAAATGGATTCGCTCCAGGATGTTCTCCTGTATGGAGCAGAAACAAACAGTATCAGAACAAATGCAGCCCAGGAGCTGTGAGATTACTCTGACTGGACGTGACGTTGGCTCCCTCGTTGCTTCAAAAACATTTAAAAATGTAATGCAATGTAGTTAAAAACATTACTAGAACTGCCTTCTTCCACCTGCGTAATATCACTAAAATTAGAAACATCTTGTCTAAAAATGATGCAGAAAAACTGGTTATGCATGGGTGGCGAGATGACACCATTCTCGCCTACCGTACCTGTGCTCATTCACAATTATACATTTAGACATTAAGGGCCTGGGTTAGAGTTGGGTGGAGGGGAAACTGGCATATGCCAGCCTTTGCTCCTTCTCTTTCCTTTGTTTTTTAAGTGCATTTTAAAACAACACACATCAACGGCACATTTGGGGACGGGGGTGTGTGTGTCGGGGTCTAGGTTTGTAATTTATTTTTATTTTTATTATTATTCTCTCTGACCCCCTTGGTTCTCTGTCGGCTATTCTGGGGATGGGGTCCGATAAGGTGATGGGCCATCGGGTGTTGTCTTGGACTATTGGGGGGTTCGGGGCCTGGGGGTTCACCGTGGGCGGGGCTGGCGGTGCGCTCCCTCTGGGGCTGCTTGGGCTCGGGTGTCCTGTCCTGTCCTGTCGGCAGGATGCTGATTGGGCCGGATCTTGGATGTCGGCTATTCTCCGCTCCAGAATGAATGGGCCTATCTCTTGGGTTTGGATGTGGGCTGCCCCATGTAGGGGGCAGGTACATGTCTTGGACCTAGGGGGTATAGCGTGTGTATCGGGATTATGAATGGAACGTGTCATTATTGTTTGTCTTTGAGTGAGGGTGAGGATGAGGGTGGGTCTGAATGAGTGTGTCTGTGTATGAATGTCTGTCAGGCTGGGACTTGGACTGCCCCCTCTCTGATACATCTGAGGCTACTTGGTTTCTGCGCTCCTGCCATGTGGCCCCCTAGTGGGTGTTCCCTTGCCTGCGGGCGTGCCTGGGGCCTTCACTGTCTGGGGTTGGGCGCTTGGGCGTGTGTCGGCTCGGCCTGGTGACTGCCTGGTGGGGCTCGGGTCCTCTGGTCCTGTCGGGTCTGGGCCTGAGGGGTGGACGTCCCCGGTGCCCGGGCCTGGGTGTCTGGGCCTGGGGCTACGTCGGTGCAGCGGGCTCCGGCGGGGGCCTGTGAATTTGTCACTGTTGACCCCGGGGGGTCATTGTGTGTAGTCACTGGTGGGGCTTTTCCTGTTATCCCCCTTTGGTCGGATCTGGGGAGTTGGTGAGTGGCTCATCCTGTTCGGGTGGCCCTGGAGACTCTGGGCTCGGGGTCCTTCTTGGGGTCTTGGGCTCTGGTTGCCCCTTTGCCTGCCTCGGGCCTTGTGGGGGCGGATCTCTGATGATTCACAGTTGCTATTGAATGTTGTATTGGAGGAACCTTTTTCAATTATGCATGCTCACAACCACACACAAATGGATGCAGGGACGTATAGGTAGATATATGCAGATATGTAGATGGGTATATGAATGAATATGAATGTATATGTATGTATACTGTATATACATTTGTAGGTATGGGTATGTATATTTATGGAAATCTACTGCAAGGTCATAAATGTTATTAGTCTTTATGCACATGTTGCTGTGTTCGGTCATGTACTTTGCAGGATTGCAGACAGAGGTTGGGTGTGTTTGCCTTGTGCTTTTTTGTGGATAATTGTTGTGTTTTGTTGTCTTACTTTCTGTCTTTCCTTTCTCTCTTAAAAAAATTGTATTGGTGTGAGAGGATGGCTGTAAGGTGAGAAAGGAGGCCATCTTAAAAAAACATCTTGTCTAAAAATGATGCAGAAAAACTGGTTCATGCATTTGTCACGTCTAGACTAGACTATTGCAATGGTTTTTATCTGGGTGTCCAATTACTTCTTTAAAAAGTCTTCAGTTGATCCAAAATGCTGCTGACAGAGTCTTAAAGGTCCACTGACATGATTTTTTTTACTATTCATAAAATTGCTCTATACATATATATATATTTTATCATTTAAATATGTTCATTTTTGCAAACAAAATGATAAATATATATATATATATTCGTTTTTGCAAACAAAATTATAAATAATAATAATAATAATAACTTTCTTTATATAGCACCTTCCTACAAAGCCTTGCATTGACCAAGGTGCTTAACAGGACAGAAAATATAAAACAGGTACAATAAATCAGTGAAAATAAAAATAAAAACAGCAGCAATAAAAGGAGGCAATGGAAATAAAAATGCTACATACTAAAATACCAAAAGTAATAAAAGTTACACACTGAAAGCTTTTTTGAACAAGTGGGTCTTCAGTCTGGTTTTGAACAGAGTCAGATCAGAGGTGGCACGCAGCTCAAGGGGGAGGCTGTTCCAGGCTTTTGGGCCAGCAACAGAAAATGACCGGTCTCCCCATTGTTTGTACCTTGAGCGAGGACACCTCCAGCAGGTGTTGACTGGCAGAGTGTAAAGCTCTGCTGGGGTGATGGACTTTCAAAAGTTCTGAGATGTAGAGAGGTGCAAGTCCATTCCAAATTAAATCACTTTAATTTTGCTTTAAAAGTGATTTTGAACTTCAAGCCGTGTTTATTCATGGGAAATCCGATCACACACGAACGCACCATCTGTGACGTAGTGAGAGCCAGAGGGCTCTGGGGCCTCATGTATCAAAAACCTGCGTGGATTTCCTACTGAAAAGTGACGTACGGTGAAATCCAGAAAAGTGTCTACGCACAAAAAGATCCAGATTTATCAAACTGTGCGTACACCTGAATCCACGCACATTCCTTTTGTACATCACAATTGACGTGGAACTGAGCGCACGTGAGACACCTCCCCTGACACGCCTACATTTACATATGTTAAACAGATGCAAATTACTTCCTGCATGTGTGAAGGACATGTTTGTTTGATCCCTGCGCGATCAGAAATGATTTCTAGATTCGGGAAAATAATGAATTCAATATAATATGAGTGAGGACAAACATCCTAAGTAAGAATAGTAATAAAATGTGTTCATCATGCAAAGAACGAGTGATTGTCGGTATTTGTGTGCGCGCGCACCCTGCTGTGGTGCGCGAACCGGCTCATTCATTCATTCTGTGTGGAAATATTAACTTTGCGCACGAGTTTATTACCATTATTACTGTAAACACAGAGGAACTTACTTGGATGTTTGCTAGAACATAGATCTTTGTTTATGTAGATGATGTGAAGAAACGAGTCTGTGCGTCTTGGTGGAGACTTTTCATGACATGATGTTGGAGTCTCCAGACGCAGCGCGCGCCCCGCAGCCCTGTGCGCAGTCTGTCTGTGAAGCTTTTGCTCTCCTACAAGTTATATAAGGTGTACTTTCACGTGTCATTTTGGAGAAATCTACAATAAACGCAGATAATGAAACACCTCCAGCTGCCGTGTCGACACCGGTGAGGGTGCGCGCGCGCTCCAAGCGCGACCACTCAGCCTTTGGAATCATATGGATGAGACCATTCCATTGGACATGATCCGGCTTTGTGTGGACTGGACTGCACAGTCCCGATCGACCTGCAGCTCCCTCTGTGGAACAGTTTGACCGCTGCTTCTGTATGCACGCGTGATGCACGGCTCCCCAGAGCGCAGCAGTAGTGCCAAACTGGAAAATTATTATTTCTGAAAACGGCTGATAAGCCATATCCTAGATCGGAAAACTATATCTGTTTCTAAATAAATGCTCTGCGTGTTACACTATTTATTATAACCTCCAGTAAGGCTGAATGAATCCGTTCCTGTTAAATTTATTTTTGGCACAACGTTGCGCGTCCTTTATTTCACTGCGTCATGTGGATGTAATACTTGTTAATCGTGTGTTTGGAGGGAATATTAATCATTTTCACATCTTGAACTGTTAATAATAATAATAATAATAATAATAATAATGAATTCAATTTATAACGCACTTTTCATTAATGGAAATCTCAAAGTGCTACAAGGTGCAACATATTTGAATGTCAATAAGACAAATAATAAAACAATTAAAATCAACAACAGTATCAACTCAGATCAAAAGTAGAATCATGAGGAGGAAGAGTATGCTCGGTTGAAAAGAAAGGTCTTCAAGCCGCTCTTAAAGTCAACCACAGACTGTGGGGCTTCAGTTTCTCTGAAACACCTGTAAGTGTCGCCAAAGGAACAAGAACCACAGAAACGTGCGTACGCCTGCTCGGGAGCTTGCGTGGATATGTACCTGGATGCGCATATATTCACGTTCAGTTCAGTTTTGATACATACGGGCTTTTGCGTGGAAAGTGACGTGCGCAATGTTTTTGTGCGCACGCACGGTTGATACATGAGGCCCCTGGTCTCTTTAATAGCGGACAATTTAAAACCCGACGAATTTAGCAATCTATGTGAAGATTTGAGTTATTTGTCTTCATTTTGGGAAGCAGAAAATAGTTTGGGTGATGGAACAAGAAACAACAGGATCTAATTTAGGTCTGATGCTGTATCAGACTTACCTTCATGTCGAGCTGCTCATACCCACGCACTGTGACAAGCCCAGAGCTCTGCCTCTCACTACGTCACAGATGGTGCGTTCGCGTGTAATCGGATTTCCCATGATTAAACACGGCTTGAAGTTCAAAATCACTTTTAAAGCAAAATTAAAGTGATTTATCATTTTGTTTGCAAAAACGAACATATTTAAATTATAAAATATATATATATTGAGCAATTTTATGAAAATTAAAAAATCATGTCAGTGGGGGTTTAAATGGAGTTAGTAGGATATCTCTCCAGTTTTAGCTTCTCTCCACTGGCTCCCTGTCAATTCCAGAATAAAATTCAAAATCCTACTTCTAACCTGCAAAGCTCTCAACAACCTAGTTCCATCTTATATTACAGATCTTATTGTTCCATATTTTCCAAACTGAGCACTTCACTCTCAGACTGCAGGTTTACTTGTGGTTCCTAGAGTTTCCAAAAGCAGAATGGGAGGAAGATCTTCCAGTTATCAGGCTCCTCTCTTGTGGAACCAACTTCCAGTTTCTGTCTGTGAGGCTGACACATTGTCCAGTTTTAAAACTGGACTTAAGACTTTGTGATAAATCCTATAGTTAGGGTTGGCTTGTTTTGCTGCTACAGGCTTAGACTAGTGGAGGACAAATTGACCTAGTCTCTTAAAATTAATTGTTAAAATTGAATAGTTTCCATTTGATATTATTTCTATCTTAACATGTGATTCTCAACCTGGCATTGTGTCTCTGTTCCTACCAAACCCAGTCGGTCGAAGCAGATGGACACTTGTCCTGAGCCTGGTTCTGTTAAAGGTTTCTTCCTCATGAGGGAGTTTTTCCTTTCCACTGTCGCCTTCATGCTTGCTCAAAATGAGAGTTCTGTGATGGAGTTTAATTCAAAACAGTCTGCTCTTCAGATAGTTAATGTTATTTTTTATATATTAATATTTCTGTTCAGTGCCCTGAGATGACTTCTGTTGTGACTTGGCTCTAAAAGGTCTATCTAATCTGTGTTTGTTTCCTTTCGTGGCCTGCAGTGTTTGGTTATAGTGTTTGATGAATCGTACAAAGCACTCGGCGGCGTCGTCCATCAGGCCCAGCTGGAAGCGCTGCTCGTTCTTAAATGTCTCAGCAAGGGCGTTTCTCAGGCTGTCCGAGGGGAGGACGCGCTCTCTGCTCTGCTGAAATTGGCTGAAAATGCTCTGAAGAGCAACAGAAATATTTAGTTCACGCATATTTTATCAAATCAGATGGAAAGCAACAACCTGCGATGTTTACCTTCAAGGCGCAGAAAATGCAGGCGTCGTTGAGACAAAAGTGACCTGAGAGCTGCCTCAGACTTCTCCTGAAGATGTCCAGCTGCCAGAGCACCTGTGAAAGTCCAACACCAGAACAAGTTCAAAAGACCGCACCAGTTTCATTTCCAACCGAACGCCTGCATAAAGACTCCTGATGAGATGCATTAATGTTGGAAGTTGAAACTTTAATAAGACAAAATGTTCTTTCACTTTCTGCTCTCTGCATCAGTTAGAGGGTTTGTTGGAAACAGAAACATAAGACTAGAGAAAAGGAATGGGTCCGATGAGCTGTAGTCATCAACAGAAAAAACACCAAAACATGAGCAGAACCCTCAGTGCACGCCGCGACTTTGTCACCAAATAATGAAGCTGGACTTGTTTGCCTGTTCAGACCAAAAGCTGCAGCTGGTTTTAAAAACCCTCAACTGAAGAAATGAGTCAGAGTCACCTAAATGTGCATTGTGCAGCCGGTCAGCAGTCATGGCCGAACGAGCTGAAGTTCGGCTGATTCACTAAGTCAGTGCTTCTCAGTTATTTCTGTTACGCCCCACCCAGGAAGATGTAAACATTTCCTGGCCCCCAACTCTCTGCCGTGACTGTAAATAGCATCATTTGTCTATAAAACTGTTATAAGTACACCTCTGCAAAAAAAAAAAAAACTAAATAAATTTAAATCCTTATTTAAACTGTAAACATTTTTGACCATTTGATAGTGAAAAATAAAATAAAATATAATCAATAAATACAGAAGCTGGCTATTGGGACGTGGGACATCACCTCTCTGGTGGGGAAGGAGCCTGAGTTGGTGTGTGAGGTTGAGAGATTCTGGCTAGAAATAGTCTGACTCACCTCAACGCATGGCTCTGGCTCTGGAACCAGTTTCCTTG